>OZ007492.1:17746371-18035766 GCA_963931815.1 Caenorhabditis plicata | reverse complement strand
GAAGATCCATGTTAAATTATTAAGTGTAATGATAGGAAGAGCCGATCTTTTAGTGGACCAAGATCCATGTTAAATTATTAAGTGTAATGATAGGAAGAGCCGATCTTTTATGGACCAAGATCCATGTTAAAGTATTAAGTGTAATGATAGGAAGAGCCGATCTTTTATGGACCAAGATCCATGTTAAATTATTAAGTGTAATGATAGGAAGAGCGATCTTTTATGGACCAAGATCCATGTTAAATTATTAAGTGTAATGATAGGAAGAGCCGATCTTTTATGGACGAAGATCCATGTTAAAGTATTAAGTGTAATGATAGGAAGAGCCGATCTTTATGGACCAAGATCCATGTTAAATTATTAAGTGTAATGATAGGAAGAGCGATCTTTTATGGACCAAGATCCATGTTAAATTATTAAGTGTAATGATAGGAAGAGCCGATCTTTTATGGACCAAGATCCATGTTAAAGTATTAAGTGTAATGATAGGAAGAGCCGATCTTTTATGGACCAAGATCCATGTTAAAGTATTAAGTGTAATGATAGGAAGAGCCGATCTTTATGACCAAGATCCATGTTAAATTATTAAGTGTAATGATAGGAAGAGCCGATCTTTTATGGACGAAGATCCATGTTAAAGTATTAAGTGTAATGATAGGAAGAGCCGATCTTTATGGACCAAGATCCATGTTAAAGTATTATGTGTAATGATAGGAAGAGCCGATCTTTTATGGACGAAGATCATGTTAAGTATTAAGTGTAATGATAGGAAGAGCCGATCTTTTATGGACCAAGATCCATGTTAAAGTATTAAGTGTAATGATAGGAAGAGCCGATCTTTTATGACCAAGATCCATGTTAAAGTATTAAGTGTAATGATAGGGAAGAGCCGATCTTTTATGGACGAAGATCCATGTTAAAGTATTATGTGTAATGATAGGAAGAGCCGATCTTTTATGGACCAAGATCCATGTTAAAGTATTAAGTGTAATGATAGGAAGAGCCGATCTTTTATGGACCAAGATCCATGTTAAAGTATTATGTGTAATGATAGGAAGAGCCCGATCTTTTATGGACCAAGATCCATGTTAAAGTAATAAGTGTAATGATAGGAAGAGCCGATCTTTTATGGACGAAGATCCATGTTAAGTATTAAGTGTAATGATAGGAAGAGCCGATCTTTTATGGACCAGATCCATGTTAAATTATTAAGTGTAATGATAGGAAGAGCCGATCTTTTATGGACCAAGATCCATGTTAAAGTATTAAGTGTAATGATAGGAAGAGCCGATCTTTTATGGACGAAGATCCATGTTAAAGTATTAAGTGTAATGATAGGAAGAGCCGATCTTTTATGGACCAAGATCCATGTTAAAGTATTAAGTGTAATGATAGGAAGAGCCGATCTTTTATGGACCAAGATCCATGTTAAATTATTAAGTGTAATGATAGGAAGAGCCGATCTTTTATGGACCAAGATCCATGTTAAAGTATTAAGTGTAATGATAGGAAGAGCCGATCTTTTATGGACCAAGATCCATGTTAAAGTATTATGTGTAATGATAGGAAGAGCCGATCTTTTATGGACCAAGATCCATGTTAAAGTATTAAGTGTAATGATAGGAAGAGCCGATCTTTTATGGACGAAGATCCATGTTAAAGTATTAAGTGTAATGATAGGAAGAGCCGATCTTTTATGGACCAAGATCCATGTTAAATTATTAAGTGTAATGATAGGAAGAGCCGATCTTTTATGGACCAAGATCCATGTTAAAGTATTAAGTGTAATGATAGGAAGAGCCGATCTTTTATGGACCAAGATCCATGTTAAAGTATTAAGTGTAATTGATAGGAAGAGCCGATCTTTTATGGACCAAGATCCATGTTAAAGTATTAAGTGTAATGATAGGAAGAGCGATCTTTATGGACAAGATCCATGTTAAATTATTAAGTGTAATGATAGGAAGAGCCGATCCTTTTATGGACCAAGATCCATGTTAAAGTATTAAGTGTAATGATAGGAAGAGCCGATCTTTTATGGACCAAGATCCATGTTAAAGTATTAAGTGTAATGATAGGAGAGCCGATCTTTTATGGACCAAGATCCATGTTAAAGTATTAAGTGTAATGATAGGAAGAGCCGATCTTTTATGGACCAAGATCCATGTTAAAGTATTAAGTGTAATGATAGGAAGAGCCGATCTTTTATGGACAAGATCCATGTTAAATTATTAAGTGTAATGATAGGAAGAGCCGATCTTTTATGGACCAAGATCCATGTTAAATTATTAAGTGTAATGATAGGAAGAGCCGATCTTTTATGGACCAAGATCCATGTTAAAGTATTAAGTGTAATGATAGGAAGAGCCGATCTTTTATGGACCAAGATCCATGTTAAATTATTAAGTGTAATGATAGGAAGAGCCGATCTTTTATGGACCAAGATCCATGTTAAATTATTAAGTGTAATGATAGGAAGAGCCGATCTTTTATGGACCAAGATCCATGTTAAAGTATTAAGTGTAATGATAGGAAGAGCCGATCTTTTATGGACCAAGATCCATGTTAAAGTATTAAGTGTAATGATAGGAAGAGCCGATCTTTTATGGACCAAGATCCATGTTAAAGTATTAAGTGTAATGATAGGAAGAGCCGATCTTTTATGGACCAAGATCCATGTTAAATTATTAAGTGTAATGATAGGAAGAGCCGATCTTTATGGACCAAGATCCATGTTAAAGTATTAAGTGTAATGATAGGAAGAGCCGATCTTTTATGGACCAAGATCCATGTTAAATTATTAAGTGTAATGATAGGAAGAGCCGATCTTTTATGGACCAAGATCCATGTTAAATTATTAAGTGTAATGATAGGAAGAGCCGATCTTTTATGGACCAAGATCCATGTTAAAGTATTAAGTGTAATGATAGGAAGAGCCGATCTTTTATGGACCAAGATCCATGTTAAAGTATTAAGTGTAATGATAGGAAGAGCACGATCTTTTATGGACCAAGATCCATGTTAAAGTATTAAGTGTAATGATAGGAAGAGCCGATCTTTTATGGACCAAGATCCATGTTAAAGTATTAAGTGTAATGATAGGAAGAGCCGATCTTTTATGGACCAAGATCCATGTTAAAGTATTAAGTGTAATGATAGGAAGAGCCGATCTTTTATGGACCAAGATCCATGTTAAATTATTAAGTGTAATGATAGGAAGAGCCGATCTTTTATGGACCAAGATCCATGTTAAATTATTAAGTGTAATGATAGGAAGAGCCGATCTTTTATGGACCAAGATCCATGTTAAAGTATTAAGTGTAATGATAGGAAGAGCCGATCTTTTATGGACCAAGATCCATGTTAAGTATTAAGTGTAATGATAGGAAGAGCCGATCTTTTATGGACCAAGATCCATGTTAAAGTATTAAGTGTAATGATAGGAAGAGCCGATCTTTTATGGACCAAGATCCATGTTAAATTATTAAGTGTAATGATAGGAAGAGCCGATCTTTTATGGACCAAGATCCATGTTAAAGTATTAAGTGTAATGATAGAAGAGCGATCTTTTATGGACCAAGATCCATGTTAAGTATTAAGTGTAATGATAGGAAGAGCCGATCTTTTATGGACGAAGATCCATGTTAAAGTATTAAGTGTAATGATAGGAAGAGCCGATCTTTTATGGACCAAGATCCATGTTAAAGTATTAAGTGTAATGATAGGAAGAGCCGATCTTTTATGGACCAAGATCCATGTTAAATTATTAAGTGTAATGATAGGAAGAGCCGATCTTTTATGGACCAAGATCCATGTTAAAGTATTAAGTGTAATGATAGGAAGAGCCGATCTTTTATGGACCAAGATCCATGTTAAAGTATTAAGTGTAATGATAGGAAGAGCCGATCTTTTATGGACGAAGATCCATGTTAAAGTATTAAGTGTAATGATAGGAAGAAGCCGATCTTTTATGGACCAAGATCCATGTTAAAGTATTAAGTGTAATGATAGGAAGAGCCGATCTTTTATGGACGAAGATCCATGTTAAAGTATTAAGTGTAATGATAGGAAGAGCCGATCTTTTATGGACCAAGATCCATGTTAAAGTATTAAGTGTAATGATAGGAAGAGCCGATCTTTTATGGACGAAGATCCATGTTAAAGTATTAAGTGTAATGATAGGAAGAGCCGATCTTTTATGGACCAAGATCCATGTTAAAGTATTAAGTGTAATGATAGGAAGAGCCGATCTTTTATGGACCAAGATCCATGTTAAATTATTAAGTGTAATGATAGGAAGAGCCGATCTTTTATGGACCAAGATCCATGTTAAAGTATTAAGTGTAATGATAGGAAGAGCCGATCTTTTATGGACCAAGATCCATGTTAAAGTATTAAGTGTAATGATAGGAAGAGCCGATCTTTTATGGACGAAGATCCATGTTAAAGTATTAAGTGTAATGATAGGAAGAGCCGATCTTTTATGGACGAAGATCCATGTTAAAGTATTAAGTGTAATGATAGGAAGAGCCGATCTTTTATGGACCAAGATCCATGTTAAAGTATTAAGTGTAATGATAGGAAGAGCCGATCTTTTATGGACCAAGATCCATGTTAAAGTATTAAGTGTAATGATAGGAAGAGCCGATCTTTTATGGACGAAGATCCATGTTAAAGTATTAAGTGTAATGATAGGAAGAGCCGATCTTTTATGGACCAAGATCCATGTTAAAGTATTAAGTGTAATGATAGGAAGAGCCGATCTTTTATGGACGAAGATCCATGTTAAAGTATTAAGTGTAATGATAGGAAGAGCCGATCTTTTATGGACCAAGATCCATGTTAAAGTATTAAGTGTAATGATAGGAAGAGCCGATCTTTTATGGACGAAGATCCATGTTAAAGTATTAAGTGTAATGATAGGAAGAGCCGATCTTTTATGGACCAAGATCCATGTTAAAGTATTAAGTGTAATGATAGGAAGAGCCGATCTTTTATGGACCAAGATCCATGTTAAAGTATTAAGTGTAATGATAGGAAGAGCCGATCTTTTATGGACCAAGATCCATGTTAAAGTATTAAGTGTAATGATAGGAAGAGCCGATCTTTTATGGACCAAGATCCATGTTAAATTATTAAGTGTAATGATAGGAAGAGCCGATCTTTTATGGACCAAGATCCATGTTAAAGTATTAAGTGTAATGATAGGAAGAGCCGATCTTTTATGGACCAAGATCCATGTTAAAGTATTAAGTGTAATGATAGGAAGAGCCGATCTTTTATGGACGAAGATCCATGTTAAAGTATTAAGTGTAATGATAGGAAGAGCCGATCTTTTATGGACGAAGATCCATGTTAAAGTATTAAGTGTAATGATAGGAAGAGCCGATCTTTTATGGACCAAGATCCATGTTAAAGTATTAAGTGTAATGATAGGAAGAGCCGATCTTTTATGGACCAAGATCCATGTTAAAGTATTAAGTGTAATGATAGGAAGAGCCGATCTTTTATGGACGAAGATCCATGTTAAAGTATTAAGTGTAATGATAGGAAGAGCCGATCTTTTATGGACCAAGATCCATGTTAAAGTATTAAGTGTAATGATAGGAAGAGCCGATCTTTTATGGACCAAGATCCATGTTAAATTATTAAGTGTAATGATAGGAAGAGCCGATCTTTTATGGACCAAGATCCATGTTAAAGTATTAAGTGTAATGATAGGAAGAGCCGATCTTTTATGGACCAAGATCCATGTTAAAGTATTAAGTGTAATGATAGGAAGAGCCGATCTTTTATGGACGAAGATCCATGTTAAAGTATTAAGTGTAATGATAGGAAGAGCCGATCTTTTATGGACCAAGATCCATGTTAAAGTATTAAGTGTAATGATAGGAAGAGCCGATCTTTTATGGACCAAGATCCATGTTAAATTATTAAGTGTAATGATAGGAAGAGCCGATCTTTTATGGACCAAGATCCATGTTAAAGTATTAAGTGTAATGATAGGAAGAGCCGATCTTTTATGGACCAAGATCCATGTTAAAGTATTAAGTGTAATGATAGGAAGAGCCGATCTTTTATGGACCAAGATCCATGTTAAAGTATTAAGTGTAATGATAGGAAGAGCCGATCTTTTATGGACCAAGATCCATGTTAAAGTATTAAGTGTAATGATAGGAAGAGCCGATCTTTTATGGACGAAGATCCATGTTAAAGTATTAAGTGTAATGATAGGAAGAGCCGATCTTTTATGGACCAAGATCCATGTTAAAGTATTAAGTGTAATGATAGGAAGAGCCGATCTTTTATGGACCAAGATCCATGTTAAAGTATTAAGTGTAATGATAGGAAGAGCCGATCTTTTATGGACCAAGATCCATGTTAAAGTATTAAGTGTAATGATAGGAAGAGCCGATCTTTTATGGACCAAGATCCATGTTAAATTATTAAGTGTAATGATAGGAAGAGCCGATCTTTTATGGACCAAGATCCATGTTAAATTATTAAGTGTAATGATAGGAAGAGCCGATCTTTTATGGACGAAGATCCATGTTAAAGTATTAAGTGTAATGATAGGAAGAGCCGATCTTTTATGGACGAAGATCCATGTTAAAGTATTAAGTGTAATGATAGGAAGAGCCGATCTTTTATGGACGAAGATCCATGTTAAAGTATTAAGTGTAATGATAGGAAGAGCCGATCTTTTATGGACCAAGATCCATGTTAAAGTATTAAGTGTAATGATAGGAAGAGCCGATCTTTTATGGACCAAGATCCATGTTAAAGTATTAAGTGTAATGATAGGAAGAGCCGATCTTTTATGGACGAAGATCCATGTTAATGTATTAAGTGTAATGATAGGAAGAGCCGATCTTTTATGGACGAAGATCCATGTTAAAGTATTAAGTGTAATGATAGGAAGAGCCGATCTTTTATGGACCAAGATCCATGTTAAATTATTAAGTGTAATGATAGGAAGAGCCGATCTTTTATGGACCAAGATCCATGTTAAAGTATTAAGTGTAATGATAGGAAGAGCCGATCTTTTATGGACGAAGATCCATGTTAAAGTATTAAGTGTAATGATAGGAAGAGCCGATCTTTTATGGACGAAGATCCATGTTAAAGTATTAAGTGTAATGATAGGAAGAGCCGATCTTTTATGGACCAAGATCCATGTTAAAGTATTAAGTGTAATGATAGGAAGAGCCGATCTTTTATGGACCAAGATCCATGTTAAATTATTAAGTGTAATGATAGGAAGAGCCGATCTTTTATGGACCAAGATCCATGTTAAAGTATTAAGTGTAATGATAGGAAGAGCCGATCTTTTATGGACCAAGATCCATGTTAAAGTATTAAGTGTAATGATAGGAAGAGCCGATCTTTTATGGACCAAGATCCATGTTAAAGTATTAAGTGTAATGATAGGAAGAGCCGATCTTTTATGGACCAAGATCCATGTTAAATTATTAAGTGTAATGATAGGAAGAGCCGATCTTTTATGGACCAAGATCCATGTTAAAGTATTAAGTGTAATGATAGGAAGAGCCGATCTTTTATGGACCAAGATCCATGTTAAATTATTAAGTGTAATGATAGGAAGAGCCGATCTTTTATGGACCAAGATCCATGTTAAATTATTAAGTGTAATGATAGGAAGAGCCGATCTTTTATGGACGAAGATCCATGTTAAAGTATTAAGTGTAATGATAGGAAGAGCCGATCTTTTATGGACGAAGATCCATGTTAAAGTATTAAGTGTAATGATAGGAAGAGCCGATCTTTTATGGACGAAGATCCATGTTAAAGTATTAAGTGTAATGATAGGAAGAGCCGATCTTTTATGGACCAAGATCCATGTTAAAGTATTAAGTGTAATGATAGGAAGAGCCGATCTTTTATGGACCAAGATCCATGTTAAAGTATTAAGTGTAATGATAGGAAGAGCCGATCTTTTATGGACGAAGATCCATGTTAAAGTATTAAGTGTAATGATAGGAAGAGCCGATCTTTTATGGACCAAGATCCATGTTAAAGTATTAAGTGTAATGATAGGAAGAGCCGATCTTTTATGGACCAAGATCCATGTTAAAGTATTAAGTGTAATGATAGGAAGAGCCGATCTTTTATGGACGAAGATCCATGTTAAAGTATTAAGTGTAATGATAGGAAGAGCCGATCTTTTATGGACGAAGATCCATGTTAAAGTATTAAGTGTAATGATAGGAAGAGCCGATCTTTTATGGACCAAGATCCATGTTAAATTATTAAGTGTAATGATAGGAAGAGCCGATCTTTTATGGACCAAGATCCATGTTAAAGTATTAAGTGTAATGATAGGAAGAGCCGATCTTTTATGGACGAAGATCCATGTTAAAGTATTAAGTGTAATGATAGGAAGAGCCGATCTTTTATGGACGAAGATCCATGTTAAAGTATTAAGTGTAATGATAGGAAGAGCCGATCTTTTATGGACGAAGATCCATGTTAAAGTATTAAGTGTAATGATAGGAAGAGCCGATCTTTTATGGACCAAGATCCATGTTAAATTATTAAGTGTAATGATAGGAAGAGCCGATCTTTTATGGACCAAGATCCATGTTAAAGTATTAAGTGTAATGATAGGAAGAGCCGATCTTTTATGGACCAAGATCCATGTTAAAGTATTAAGTGTAATGATAGGAAGAGCCGATCTTTTATGGACCAAGATCCATGTTAAAGTATTAAGTGTAATGATAGGAAGAGCCGATCTTTTATGGACCAAGATCCATGTTAAATTATTAAGTGTAATGATAGGAAGAGCCGATCTTTTATGGACCAAGATCCATGTTAAAGTATTAAGTGTAATGATAGGAAGAGCCGATCTTTTATGGACCAAGATCCATGTTAAAGTATTAAGTGTAATGATAGGAAGAGCCGATCTTTTATGGACCAAGATCCATGTTAAATTATTAAGTGTAATGATAGGAAGAGCCGATCTTTTATGGACCAAGATCCATGTTAAAGTATTAAGTGTAATGATAGGAAGAGCCGATCTTTTATGGACCAAGATCCATGTTAAATTATTAAGTGTAATGATAGGAAGAGCCGATCCTTTATGGACGAAGATCCATGTTAAAGTATTAAGTGTAATGATAGGAAGAGCCGATCTTTTATGGACCAAGATCCATGTTAAAGTATTAAGTGTAATGATAGGAAGAGCCGATCTTTTATGGACCAAGATCCATGTTAAAGTATTAAGTGTAATGATAGGAAGAGCCGATCTTTTATGGACCAAGA
The DNA here is from genome assembly GCA_963931815.1 of Caenorhabditis plicata. NCBI lineage: Eukaryota > Metazoa > Nematoda > Chromadorea > Rhabditida > Rhabditidae > Caenorhabditis > Caenorhabditis plicata. Next base: position 18,026,484 of record OZ007492.1, on the reverse strand, counting down.
TCCATGTTAAATTATTAAGTGTAATGATAGGAAGAGCCGATCTTTTATGGACGAAGATCCATGTTAAAGTATTAAGTGTAATGATAGGAAGAGCCGATCTTTTATGGACCAAGATCCATGTTAAATTATTAAGTGTAATGATAGGAAGAGCCGATCTTTTATGGACCAAGATCCATGTTAAAGTATTAAGTGTAATGATAGGAAGAGCCGATCTTTTATGGACCAAGATCCATGTTAAATTATTAAGTGTAATGATAGGAAGAGCCGATCTTTTATGGACCAAGATCCATGTTAAAGTATTAAGTGTAATGATAGGAAGAGCCGATCTTTTATGGACCAAGATCCATGTTAAAGTATTAAGTGTAATGATAGGAAGAGCCGATCTTTTATGGACCAAGATCCATGTTAAATTATTAAGTGTAATGATAGGAAGAGCCGATCCTTTATGGACGAAGATCCATGTTAAAGTATTAAGTGTAATGATAGGAAGAGCCGATCTTTTATGGACCAAGATCCATGTTAAAGTATTAAGTGTAATGATAGGAAGAGCCGATCTTTTATGGACCAAGATCCATGTTAAAGTATTAAGTGTAATGATAGGAAGAGCCGATCTTTTATGGACCAAGATCCATGTTAAAGTATTAAGTGTAATGATAGGAAGAGCCGATCTTTTATGGACCAAGATCCATGTTAAAGTATTAAGTGTAATGATAGGAAGAGCCGATCTTTTATGGACCAAGATCCATGTTAAATTATTAAGTGTAATGATAGGAAGAGCCGATCTTTTATGGACCAAGATCCATGTTAAAGTATTAAGTGTAATGATAGGAAGAGCCGATCTTTTATGGACGAAGATCCATGTTAAAGTATTAAGTGTAATGATAGGAAGAGCCGATCTTTTATGGACCAAGATCCATGTTAAAGTATTAAGTGTAATGATAGGAAGAGCCGATCTTTTATGGACCAAGATCCATGTTAAAGTATTAAGTGTAATGATAGGAAGAGCCGATCTTTTATGGACCAAGATCCATGTTAAAGTATTATGTGTAATGATAGGAAGAGCCGATCTTTTATGGACCAAGATCCATGTTAAATTATTAAGTGTAATGATAGGAAGAGCCGATCTTTTATGGACCAAGATCCATGTTAAAGTATTAAGTGTAATGATAGGAAGAGCCGATCTTTTATGGACGAAGATCCATGTTAAAGTATTAAGTGTAATGATAGGAAGAGCCGATCTTTTATGGACCAAGATCCATGTTAAAGTATTAAGTGTAATGATAGGAAGAGCCGATCTTTTATGGACCAAGATCCATGTTAAAGTATTAAGTGTAATGATAGGAAGAGCCGATCTTTTATGGACCAAGATCCATGTTAAAGTATTAAGTGTAATGATAGGAAGAGCCGATCTTTTATGGACCAAGATCCATGTTAAATTATTAAGTGTAATGATAGGAAGAGCCGATCTTTTATGGACCAAGATCCATGTTAAAGTATTAAGTGTAATGATAGGAAGAGCCGATCTTTTATGGACGAAGATCCATGTTAAAGTATTAAGTGTAATGATAGGAAGAGCCGATCTTTTATGGACCAAGATCCATGTTAAAGTATTAAGTGTAATGATAGGAAGAGCCGATCTTTTATGGACCAAGATCCATGTTAAAGTATTAAGTGTAATGATAGGAAGAGCCGATCTTTTATGGACCAAGATCCATGTTAAATTATTAAGTGTAATGATAGGAAGAGCCGATCTTTTATGGACCAAGATCCATGTTAAAGTATTAAGTGTAATGATAGGAAGAGCCGATCTTTTATGGACCAAGATCCATGTTAAAGTATTAAGTGTAATGATAGGAAGAGCCGATCTTTTATGGACCAAGATCCATGTTAAAGTATTAAGTGTAATGATAGGAAGAGCCGATCTTTTATGGACCAAGATCCATGTTAAAGTATTAAGTGTAATGATAGGAAGAGCCGATCTTTTATGGACCAAGATCCATGTTAAAGTATTAAGTGTAATGATAGGAAGAGCCGATCTTTTATGGACCAAGATCCATGTTAAATTATTAAGTGTAATGATAGGAAGAGCCGATCTTTTATGGACCAAGATCCATGTTAAAGTATTAAGTGTAATGATAGGAAGAGCCGATCTTTTATGGACGAAGATCCATGTTAAAGTATTAAGTGTAATGATAGGAAGAGCCGATCTTTTATGGACCAAGATCCATGTTAAAGTATTAAGTGTAATGATAGGAAGAGCCGATCTTTTATGGACCAAGATCCATGTTAAAGTATTAAGTGTAATGATAGGAAGAGCCGATCTTTTATGGACCAAGATCCATGTTAAAGTATTAAGTGTAATGATAGGAAGAGCCGATCTTTTATGGACCAAGATCCATGTTAAATTATTAAGTGTAATGATAGGAAGAGCCGATCTTTTATGGACCAAGATCCATGTTAAAGTATTAAGTGTAATGATAGGAAGAGCCGATCTTTTATGGACCAAGATCCATGTTAAAGTATTAAGTGTAATGATAGGAAGAGCCGATCTTTTATGGACCAAGATCCATGTTAAAGTATTAAGTGTAATGATAGGAAGAGCCGATCTTTTATGGACGAAGATCCATGTTAAAGTATTAAGTGTAATGATAGGAAGAGCCGATCTTTTATGGACCAAGATCCATGTTAAAGTATTAAGTGTAATGATAGGAAGAGCCGATCTTTTATGGACCAAGATCCATGTTAAAGTATTAAGTGTAATGATAGGAAGAGCCGATCTTTTATGGACGAAGATCCATGTTAAAGTATTAAGTGTAATGATAGGAAGAGCCGATCTTTTATGGACCAAGATCCATGTTAAAGTATTAAGTGTAATGATAGGAAGAGCCGATCTTTTATGGACCAAGATCCATGTTAAAGTATTATGTGTAATGATAGGAAGAGCCGATCTTTTATGGACCAAGATCCATGTTAAAGCATAAAATGTAATGATGTAATGTAAATGTAACAAAATGTAATGCAAATGTAATGTAATGTGAAGTAATATAAGTGATGCCATTCAAATTACCAACGTCATAGTGTACTATAAAATTAAGAATATATAAGCAATATCTCAATATTTTAAGACAAAAAACTTAAGTTTAACAAAACGGTTAATAAACATAAAAGAATAGTTATTACTTGCAAAAAAAGCATTACTTGAAAAAAATTTGAATTCTGAAAAAGAAGAATTCGTTTAAAAAAAATCGATTGGAATTTTAAAATCCAGTTTGGCGGCCTACTGAAAAGCGGGAAATACTAATTTTTAAATCGAATTTAATTTTTAAAATTTTTCTGAATCTTTCAATACTAAACATTCCAATAATTGATTTTTTAATTTGTTGTGATAATTTAGGTATTAAAGTTTATAGAAAAATAAAAAACAAAAAATAAAAGAGCTATAAGGTTAAGCTACCATGCATATCGATTAAATTTAAAAAAAAATGATTATTTTTCAAATCTCGACCTTACATCGACCAAAACTACAATGTTTCCTAACGCCGTGTCTTGAAGATCAAAAAATGGATACTAATTCAAATTTAACTTTTTTATCTAGGAACAGTATAAAATTTTAATAGAAATAGGTTCTTAAGAATAGTATAGAATCATTTTCAGAAACTATATACGTCGATTTATGTATGCCGATATTGACGATAACTTCCGCTGTAACTTCTTCTGCTGTACCGAGACCGTTCTCTTGAAAAAATGTCCCTTTGCTGGTATTCGCTTATAAGTGATAATAGGTTTCACGTTGAATCTTTCATATTGTTCTCTGTTATTTCTCCCAATTTCTTCTTATTTTTTAAATCATTTTGTGATTAATCTTAATTTTTTATTTCAGTTTTCTTGATTGAATTTTGGTTCGATTTAGAGCAGTGTCAGGGACATAGCGATGGGTAGGGCAAGCTTTTCTCAGGTAACCCTTTTATTTATAATTTTAGTTCTCGTGGAAATCCTGTTTTCTGCTCTTTTTAAGGATATATGAATATCTAATTGTTGTTTTTAGTGTTTTCAACCGAGTTATTGATACAGATCAGAGTTGGGTAGAAAATTAGTTTTCTTACTTACTTACTTAGGATACTTAGGAGTCCGTTTTCATTTTCTTATAGAGAAGCGGAGAAGCTTTTTCCAATCATCGCGGCTGCGCCTCGCAATGGTGAGGGCAACCTTCTTCTCCAGGATTCCGATTCGCCTTCTTGAGTTTCTGGAGGTGGTCTTCTCGTGCACATAATTTCAGACCCAGAGGGGGTGTTAAAGTCTATATGAAAGCTGAATTTCAGGAATTCCGAATGCAAAAAAATCTGCCCATCGCTGAAACAGATTGTTGTGAAATAAATATTTTTAGTCGGTTTTCATTTTAAAATTATATTTTGCCGTTTTTATGTGTTAAGCTCGTTTAAAGAAAATGGTTGAATGAATAGTCCCTTTGAATTTTGCAATTAGTTGGTTTTTAACTTTTATATAACAATTGAGCCAGCTATCTGACAATCTAATAGTTGTAATTATGATCTTGAAGAAAAGCTCCTCTTAAAGCTTTAAGCTTACAGAAAACTGTTTCTATGAATATTTTGGTATTAGGTTGTTTTACGATACAAAGGTATAATTAAAATAGAAGCTAAAATTCTTTACTGTTATAAAATTTCTAAAAAGGTTTTTCTAAAAATACAAAGTTTGTTAATTAATAAATTCTTGATATCATTTGAACATTGACAAATCCATCTCTGAAACAACAACAATATTTTGGAATGTGAGACTGTTGGAGAAAAAATCACCGATCATCGAATATCATCGAATAGACTTTAAAATAATCACTTATAGATTTTTAGCGTTCTTCTCCTTCGGAATAGACGACTCATTTTACGTGATTATTAATTCTGTTTCCTCGAGTCGAATACATTTTCCCCATTAATCCTTTAAAAATTCTAAATAAACCAAAATCCTTTTATAAAAATTGCCAAACATGCTCAACGACAGATCAACACGATTCATTAACAATAGATAGAAAATTAGTACGACAAGTAATTTGATTTTAAAATATGAATGAGACTATCATAATAAATATACAGTTATTAATATGAAACAAAATGGTTAGAGAAATGAACAAAATACAAAATTTCTTCAAAATAATCTATTAGCATATAAATTAATTCAGTATTGTTGTGCTTATTAGTAGCTACATATTTCTGGAATGGCACAAAATTTTCATTTAGAATCTTCTCATTTCAAAATATATATTATTGCAAGGGGGAACTTTCAACTAGCTCAATCTATTAGGGGGGAAATAATTATTCACACAAGTACAGCTCATGTTCGCGATGAGCAAATCATTGGCGGAGCTCCCATACATAATAACACTTGATCAATCCATTTCAACGGTGCTGTTAGGTGAACTTCAATCCATACCGGTGCTCGCATCACCTGAAATTCAACAATTTCCATCTTTATTTCTCTAATCCCTTACTGATGGTCGCTTATAATGTGAACCCCATCCCTTAAGGAACGATATTCGAATAGTGCACATTCTTGTCAAAGCATAAACATCTAAAATTATAAGTTGTTAATAATTCAAATTATTCTTATCTCAAACCTTGATAAGTTTTTTCTGCTGCTTGACTCAGCTGCTTAGCAAACTGCGTCATATTGAATATCTTCAAAGTGGACTGCGGTTGGAGCTATAACATAAAATTCAGACAAGTTTTTAGATATTTAGCACGCCTCTAACAAACCTTGGCAACAGTTCCTGGGCCGAATCCTTTCTTCAAGTTAGAGCTTGCTGACTGCACAAATAATGGAAAATCTGTTAAAGATTCCAGGAATATCTGAAAGGAATTTTGATTTAATTTTGCTTTCGAGGTTCCAAACCTCTCCGCCAAGGTTGTAGAGACGAAGTCCACGCCGAATTAGTTTTCGAATGTCTTCGGTAAGCTTCTTTCGATTTACGTTATTGAAATAACCAAGTGAGAATCTGGAATGCCATAAATAAAGTAATTTTGTAACTGACTAATGAGTTTAAAAATAATTTGAGTATATTTTATAATATATTCTTTACATATTAACTATTATTCCCAATGTTAAAATCATAATTTAAAGGTCAAACATATATATTGTATTAAACCCTTACTAATACACCTTTAATTGTATTTTTAGCTATATTTCTTGTTGTAGCATCAAATAACGCCATATTGTATTTATTGGCCAGTAATCATTATACGATTTCTGTTATACTTAAACCGATACTTCAAGTGTGAATAATGCGGTCTAATTCGTTATTTCAAATTATTTGAAGATCGATGAACTATCACAATTAGGAGACAAAATGAGTAATAGAATATATAGCGTATGTCAAAATAGTTGACGACGCAATCACGCTGCAAATGCGGCATACTAATTAAAATTCAACTTTAAACTAATTTTATTGTGCTTGACTTAAAATATATTAAATCTTAAATTCATTTCTAAAATATTAGCAACTTTCATTACATCACGTCAAATACCTGGCCTTCAGATGAGCCCGTTTAAGACAAAATTTCGTAAAAATTCAGAGTTCCAGAGATATTTTAAGGAAATACCTGTACACACCAAATTATTTTTTTTTCATTTCCCCTGCAGTTAATTTGCATAACTGCATGCGGCAGTTTGCCAGCTCATTGTCGTATTTGGCAAAACTTTAAGCATTGTTTACAGCTCGAATTATATCGTTTTTAACATGTTTCCATCATAACTACATAGAACTGATGCCTAAATACTATATAATAATAAACGCGTTTAAAAATAAACCACCTACAATGGTTCCCGAGCGGGGAAGTTCAACAAAATTAACACATCTTTATAGAGTAATATCTTTATTCAATATCATGGAATTTTTTTCTAACCTATATCGTTAGAACCCTTGGATCATGCTGATTCTAATAATACCTGAAATCTTAAAAATTGATCACTGCGTTATCGAGTAATCTTCAATTTTCCTCGACACCCTATATCAACTCCATTCTGTAGTCGATCTTGTTATAACATCAAGCTAGACCATTCATCCAGATAATGTCTATGCATCAAGTACAGACAAGAATGCTAGTCTGGGAGCCTCTCACAATGTCACCTCTAAATTCCGCATACTCTTTCCTATATGGGGCCTAACAGTCGAGATCCTGCACACGAACTATGTGTGAGAACATATCGATTTATATTAAACAGTTTCATCGCTACTCGCTGCTAAATAGTTGCCGCTGCTAATTATAATTATTCGGATATGACTAAAATTCAATCAAAACAACTAGAAGTTCATCAAGGATTCGAAAACGAGGATTAGAAAGGTATATTTTATTATATTTATCACATACTGAAGAATGGAGATTGTCATTGCCGTATGAAAGCTATAGGGATTTATAAACCGAATCAAAATATTTACCGAAATTAAATATCTATGATTTTTAATTCCAAATAATCCAATAAGTTTGTGTTTCATGAAGTACTCAAACTTCAATTTATTATGATAAGCTAAATACTTCTTCCTTCCCTTGTTCACTACTAATCGATGAATTTATAAAGATGATTCGATTCCAAGGGGTCTTTGCCGTCCGACAAACAGTAGATATACTATTAATATTGGTTAATACCATTTCTATTTAATGATCTTGTTTTGTTCTAGCAACGGCAAAGCTCTCTCGGTACGTCCAAGAATTTTCGGTAATCATTATCGTTCAAGATGGGACGGAGAACATGGAATGTTTTCAGGGATAATCCTTATATAAACGGAAATATAAATTCCTTGATTATATAATATTAATATACAAATAATAATTTTGAAATCTATGAAATCTATTCAATTTTCCCTATAATTTTTACGAGCAACTGACAACAGAATTGGAATTATGTCTGTAATAGTACATTTTTCATTATTTATTCAGATTTCAAGTATGTGTTTTCAGAAATGGATTATTCATAGCTAATTCGTGAATTCATCAATAATTGATGTCTTGTTAAGCTACAAGTCGATAAGTACAAGTATTGGATCGAACACGACTAGAGAATGGAGTTCATATAGTGTGTCGACTAAAATTGAAGATTAATCGATAATGTAGTGATCAATTTTAACGATTTCAGGTATCATTAGAATCAGCATGATCCAAGGGTTCTAACGATATAGGTTAGAAAAAAATTCCATGATATTGAATAAAGATATTACTCTATAAAGATGTGTTAATTTTGTTGAACTTCCCCGCTCGGGAACCATTGTAGGTGGTTTATTTTTAAACGCGTTTATTATTATATAGTATTTAGGCATCTGTTCTATGTAGTTATGATGGAAACATGTTAAAAACGATATCATTCGAGCTGTAAAAAATGCTTAAAGTTTTGCCAAATACGACAATGAGCTGGCAAACTGCCGCATGCAGTTATGCAAATTAACTGCAGGAGAAATGAAAAAAAATATTTTGGTGTGCCTGTAAAATTAACAAAAAATTCACGTAGAAGTTAATAAAATTCTTTCGAATATTGTAAAATCGTCACTTTTATTTTGCGTGTTTCAGTAGTTGAATATTTAATATTAAATTAAATGTTTGATTCAAATTTGTCTCATTTGCTAATTTTATATATCTAATACGTAACACCAACCGATCATTATCCACCGACGAACTGGTAAAGCCATCCACCAACAAATATGACGAGCTCGATTCAAATGAATGCGAAATCGCCGCTGATTCTTCATAATACGTCAACGACACCCAGTTTTTCGTCTCATGCAATTCAACCAATTCATATTGACTATCATGACCATTGGCATCTAAACTCATTCAATTTGACTTCAGAACCCCATCTTGAAACCAACTCAGCACTCCAACTCCATTTCTATATTGCGGTACTTCCTCACTCGGCGTTTTTGTCCTTTTGTTTACTTCATCTTTCTTCGCTTCCCCTTCATGCTCTTCATCCTTCATTTCAACATCATTTTGGAAATAATTAGAGTTTGTGCATGTGCTAAAATCTCATTATATTAATGTGAATCTGTGAATGCATTGAAACCTTGAAGGCGATGATAATTCAGAGGTTGATTGGTTACTATTGCGACTAGCGAGATCGATTGGCGGTGAGATCGGTGATGTTGGGTTCGGTGGGGTGAGATTATCACGAGTGGCAATGTCTTCGAAGAACTGTCGAAGCTCATCACCTTGTATTGTGACATTTGGTACAAGTGTCTAAAGTTGTTTAGTTAATTTAATAGAACGTAAGAGTAAATTTACTCACATAACGGTCATTGGGTCCTTCAGTTGATCCTGGTTCGTCCGAATCGTCGGTTTCGTCATTTTCAGTGGGTAGAGATCCAAAGTTTAAATTCTTGTTAATTAATACAGGAGGTAATTCTATAAGAATATATTTTGAGGATATGATATAGTTTGGTTTCGTGTAATTTTAACTAAAAATAGATGGATATGATCAGTTTAAACTTCAAACAGTTGTGAAATCTTTGATTATTTATTTCATGTATTATTTATTATATGGAAATAAACTGTTTTATTTGGGGCTTGTTAATAAAACTAATATTCAGATATAACAATTAAATTATAATTTACAGAAAAATTCGGTTCATAACTAAAGGGTTCTAGCGATCTCACCTATTTGCGTATGTATCCCCAGTCTTGTTTTAGCAATTAATTTTAACAATTAAGCTTTCCAATTAATGCCGAATTTACCAAGTCCAGTTGTTTTCACAATCATTGCAGATTTATCGTAACAAAATATGGTTTTAGTGAATGAATTAATACCTTCAAAAAATTTAACAACTTTGAAACCTATTTCAATCTTTGTAATTTTGTGCTGTAATCTAGGTTCATTAAGGCGCTTAAATGTCAAATTGCAATATTTAATAATTACAATTTAATAGTTTCTAATGAATATAAAGTTTTAGTATCCCAATAGTAACCATAAACAAAATGTTGCCATATAGTCTGTTTAACAACTTTTATTATTATCATTATTTTACTCACACCAAGAAATGAGAATATTTTATTGTCCTTTTCAGAGATCGGTGCCTAATGGAAGAGCAATAAAAGAAGAGAAAATGATGGAGTGTCCGTAAATAACAATAAATGCGCTGAGTCGAACTGTGGCGGTGTTTACGTACTGTCGTAAAATAAAATGATTGTTTGTTTAAAATGTTCGCTTGTTTATGTCAATAATAAACAAGCGAACATTTTATTTTACGACAATACATAAACACCGCCACTGTTCGACTCAGCGCATTTATTGTTATTTACGGACACTCAAAATGATGGGCGGCCACACGGCCACAAACAACTTTTTCGTCAATTCCTCTTAAATGTGTGTTGCCCATAATTTCGTAAAAAATAATGGCCGTCCAAACGAGAACCTCATTCGATCCTAATTTTTTTCCTCTTCCATTAGGCACCGATCTCTGAAAAGGACAATACATGACTATAAAAATAAAATATCACAGTGTAATTTATTGATAATTTTGGTTTTAAAGGAGTTTTAAAGGAAGTGTAGTTATTTTATTCTGGTCTCATTATGGTTCAATTTCAAATATTCAATTTTTATTTCTCTTATTGAGCTCAATATATTGAGTATTTTCTTGTTTTATTCTCTTTATCTTAAAAAATTGGTTGTTACTAAATCACGCCAAATGGAATATTTTAACATTTAGCCCAGAAATTGTGTTTACGTGAAATATTTTAATATTTTGACAAGAATTTCAGATCATTTGATAGTTTATGATGAGTTTCATCAACTGACGTCACAATGCAAACCTTATTTACACGTAGAATTTAGCGAGATTCATTAGCGTGCTAAATTAAACAAAGAAGCCTTGAAAAAGGAAAAGAGAAATGCAATAAAAAATTAAATCGAACGTCTTTCTGCACCGAAGAGATCAAAATAAAATAACTAAGTGCTCCGTTAAACCAAAAGTAGCAATAAACCACTAATATAAATATTATTTTATTTAGTCATAAGCACAAAATTACGGAAATACACCAATTTAAATAACAAATTTGAAAAAGCATCATGGAAATCAGATATATATCGTTAATAATTCAATCAATTCATGTCGTTTAAGAGAACGCCTAATGGAAATTATGATTTTCTTAATTTTACGCTTTTTTACACAGTATTTTTTGGTAAAATTTCAATAACATTGGTATCGATAATATTGTTTCTTATATTGTCTTGATGATTTTGTTTTTCGACGACAAGGGAAGTGCTTTAGGTCACCATCTCAGATTTTGATAAAAAATTTGCATATAGATTCCATATGGGCCAAATAGTATACTGACAAAATGGTTTATGTGGGTAAAAAATGGGTTCAAACCTATTTTTTACCCACTTTAACTCCAATTTTATTTTTAAAAAATATTTTATCTCCTTTTCTGAGCTCAAATTTTAAGAAATTCATTTGGCATGAGTAAAATAAATATTTAACAATTATTTCAAATATAATTACAATGAGGGAGTGGTTGAAAATCAAATAAATCATGAGAATAATATAATAAAAAGAAAGTAAGTTTTCTCGCACTAAACAGTGTTTTAAATTGGCTTAATTTACGCTTTAATTAAAGAGGTGCAAAATATATTAATTACTAATAGATACTAATAAAACCAAGAAATTAAGACAAAAGACTGACACAAACCGACACAACGAAAGATAGAATATTACTTTTAAATTTAAAAAATTGCAGAAGGATAAACTCACGAGGTCGCGGAACTTCGACTGATCGATAATGATACGGATTAATGCAAACTTGAGGATTCTTGCGCTTATACGGATGACGACAGAATGGCGTTGACCGAACCTGCGTGTCAAATCGAAGCCACGGATATCGGAACAATCTCAGAACGAACATATTAATTCTGCCGTACGTACCCGGAAGCTTCTCACTAAAACAGCTTGTCATAAATATTCCGATTAATAAACATACTTGTGAACTACGCAGCACTTGGAAGAGCTTTCCTTCGAAATAATCGCTTCATAAACATCATCAAAATTATTCGTTTTCTTCGCCACTTTTGCCATCATTTTTACAGCTTTGTATGCGAAATCACTAGAAGTCTGTAAAACATCGATTACAGCATTCTTTAATCATTTGATTCTTACCGATCCATCAAGGAGAATAGTTTCGCTTAAAACATTTTCAGCACATTTTCGCAACTTCTCCTCCATCTTTAAGTAAATCAATATTTCGGTTGTTTTTTAAAAATCAATTAACGATAAAGAGCACATTGATATATAAATATGAATCGAAAAAACAAAATGAAAGAAAATAATCCTAGTGCACAAGAGAGATACAATTGGTTATGATGAGAGTGAGCACCAACAATTCAGTTAAAGAATTAGAGTGTTTTCAGGCTGACATAGAGCAAAACAACAACAACAAAATGAGCATATATTAAGTATGGCTGAAAACAACTTTAAAGGAGGGGGGACACCATAAAAAACAACCAAATTCATAATATTTAGAAAGTGTGAAAATGAGAAGAAGGAAGGAGGCGAGGATGTCGAATTCATATCGATTTTCCTTTCTATCATCAATAGTCTTCTTGATTCTTTCATTCTTTCGCTATTATTAATATTATTTGTATTTCGTCAATGATAGTAAACAAAACTGATGAAGAGAATGATGGAGGTAAAAAGAGAAAGAGTTAAACAATAAGTAAACAAAATGCACAAATCCATTGATCCGAGCAACATTATTAATAGGTTATTAAAATTACATTTGTTTAATAATTTTTCAACAACTGACAAGCCGATAGAAAAAACTTTAAATATGTAGTTGTTGGTCTTGAATCAAATTCAATTGCAATTATTGAGCAATAATTATTTATTAATCCACTAATAACGTTTTTCTATTTCCGGCTTTAAATTAGCTTTACTTTAAACTTGATGTAATAAATCCAATGTTGAACTTATGCACAATGGTTACTTCAAAATAACAAGTGGACATGAAATATCCAATACAAGTAAATTTATACAACGTGGAATAATAAATTCGATTAAAAATTTTTCGTATAGTTAGTTAATGACTACTTAATTCTTAGGAATCGATAAAAAAGACACAAACTGAGAAATTGCCGATTTATAAAGTTGTCTTACAATTGCCAAGTTTGTATTAAAGCTTTAAATTAATCCGTATTTCCTCTTTAGTTATAGGTCTATATGATTTTATAATAAATGGTGAAATAATTTTACAATTTGTTCGTGGTCTCGCTATTCTTCTGCTCTGTTATCTTGTCCTTTTTAACAACAATACTGGCAGGGTACAGAATAGTTTTTCTCATCTTGCAAAATACCGCAGTTGAACGTGTCTCTTAAATTGGCATTTTTTTCCAGTTGCTCCCATCCATGATAGTTCAAACTATGGAACAAGTTTGAACTATCATTTCTCTGCTCTTATATAATGTAAAATTATAAATTGTTAGCTCAGTTAGGGTGTTGACAGCTAATATTCTAGTAACTCAATAAAATTAAAGACAAATAGAAATAGTAGTTTCACGTCATATTCACATGAATTTTTTCTAGATCCATCCTAAAGTATTTTAAGTGCAATAATTTTTTGAGATATTAGGGAGAACCAACATTTTTTTCCGATGTCCTATATCTTTTTGTCTAATTGTTTTTTTTTACCGAATAAAGATTTTTATATACATGTGCACTTCACTGCCACTTAACCGCGCCGCACTGCAAAAGACTTCGCACCAATTGCACGAACACTACCATTAAATTAATTATTTTTCCGTTGAGTGCTGACTGATACTCACAGGTAACCTCTTTTTGTACCTCCATCTTCTCATATTCTATCTCTTGCGCTACGGCAAATTGCTCCAGTCTCCGTAATTTGTCTAGGATTGGTTTTGTTATGCAGCGAGCGAACATAAGTGTCTGTCACTGCTGTAATCAACTTATTTTAGGAACAATTTGCAGTTGCTACAATTAAAAAAAACTAAACGCTTCGGTTAAAAATGATTAATAAATATAATAATTTACAAAATAATAATTTCGAAAGTTGTGTATACGCGCAATTGATTCGTAGTCTTTTGCAATGCGGCGCGGTTTGGTGGCAGTGGAGTGCATGTGATATATCTCTTAAACAACTCTATCATAATATACACTAGCTGACAAAAGTTTTGTCACAAATGTTTTTTCGGGTTTAACTTTTTTGTGACTTGACCAAATTGGCTGATTTTTTTGATATTTTATGTCAATCAGTGTTTAAAATGTTATAGTAGAAAAAATTGTTTTAAATTACCATGGCAATTTCGGTACCACGCATTCCGGTTTCCCTCATGTTGATAACAGCTTGCCGGGTGGCAACTGGAGTTTCTTTACGTGGAGTCATCTCTAAAATGTTGCCAATTACTGCTATTTTCAATAAATTATGAAAAAAATATAATTGAACCTTAAAAATTATTAAAAAATGCAGTGCAAGAAAAGTGCGTAATATCTTTGAGCTACGCGTTTTACGATAAACGCTTGTCACTGTAAAACGGATCATCGTAGTCACAAGCGGGAATTTGTAAAATAATCTAGAACCATATGAATCTATCATATCAAAAAATCAGCCAATTTGGTCAAGCCACAAAAAAGTTAAACCCGAAAAAACATTTGTGACAAAACTTTTGTCAGCTAGTGTATATCTAAATTTTTAATTGGTCTTTATTTAAAATTTTTTTAACTTGTAGAAGAAACATGATCCGAAATTCGTGTTCTTTTACGCTGTTACTGGAAACAAGGCTTAAACGCGACTGCAGCAGCAAAAAATATATGCAAAGTTCAACTCGAACTGCGCGACAGCGACACTGATCTCGAGAACAAGACATATTCAATTCTGGTTCACCCTAATAGAAAATCTGCGTTGCGATAATGTGCGAAAATCTGAAATTTATCGTACATAGAAAAAACATATCAATATCGATATAAATAAGCTTATTTAATCAAGGCATATTTGAACATACCATGGTACTGTACATTCAATGACATTCACAACGCTTTAAAATACAGTATCCGATATGCAAATATTTAAATAATTATTGGCAAATAATTTCAATTTGAGAATTTTTTAATAGAATGTATGTCTAATGGAAAGCTTAATATAAAAAACGACATTGGTGATATATCGTAAGTGATATACTACACTTTTTCTGCAAATACCCTATTTAATATTTTTTAGAAATTGTTATTTATAGAAAATTTTCTCAAGTCTGCTGGAAAATTTGTATAAAAAATAAATAATGTCTGCTAAATTAACATTATATATATATATATATATATACATCATTCATGACGACTATGAAAAAATGATTCTTGATGTTTAATACAATATGAACAATAGAATGTGGAATATTCAGATAAATGTAAGATATTTTGTTGTTTAAATATTTTGTTAATTTTTTTCTGTGGTGTTTTACATTACTTTTCATCACGTGTCTAGTACACGTATTTTTAAATAAATAAATAAATAAATAAATATTAATTAGTTCAGTGTTGGAACAGTAGAAGATGCATGAGTAATGAATTTTGAAAAAAGAAACTGGGGATATTGATTCAGTGATTTTGGCCAAATCCTTCACAATAGTGAACGGAAATTTTTCAAAAATGAAATCCGGAATCCCAATTCGAATGTAAAAATATTGAATCCAAAGTCCGTAATGCATTTTAAAAGTTCTAAAATGTTGTTTTTTAGTTTTACAGCTAATTCGAATGTTAATTATAGTTTTTTTTCTATTGACGAAGAAAAAATACCTTTAATTAACTTAAAATTGCATTGTCCATGTGTATGAAAATACAAAGGAATGATTGAAACTATAAAAGCATCAATAAAAATTGTTGTAATCATTGTTCCAAGATAGTTGTTATCAAGAAATACGGGGAAGTACTCTCGGGTGTAATTTGAAGATAATAATTTTAATCATCGAAAATAATATTGTTATCGTGTTTATAGTGGGTTAACTTTGGTCAACGTTGGGCCAAATTTTAATTTTTTCTCATTTTCATTTTTTATTTATAAACTGACGTTACTTTATAAACGGAAAATATCATTAATTTCGTAAAACATACGTGGCCGGGGATGTTATTAAATCTAGGAAAATCGGAAATTGCTCCCGTCGGAAAATAAAATCCATTTCCGCAAAAGAAATCACGGATTATTACACCATAGAATTTAAAATACTTCTTCAAACTTCAACGGATTAATTAATTATAACAAATGAGGGTGCGTAGCATACCTGGTAGATGATTTGATTCACGAAAAATCTATGTTGGTTCGATTCCTTTGAGATCTTTGATTTTTTAGTCTTTTTTTTATAAAAATGAAAAAATAATCGAAATTTAAAATGAAATGGTGTAATAATCCGTGATTTTTGCAGAAATGCATTTTATTTTCCGACGGGAGCAATTTCCGCTTTTCCTAGATTTAATAACATCCCGTGGCCGGGACAAGGAATCAGGTTTAAAAATGTGAAGATGTTTACGTACTCTCGTCAAATAAAGTGTGATTGATCCATTGAAGTTTCAGCAAAAGTTTAAATTAGATGGTGTAATATTCCGTGATTTTTATTTTGCGGAAATGCATTTTAGTTTCCGACGGGAGCAAATTTCGCTTTTCTTATATAGTCGTCGCCAAATGCGATTACCGCCGCAAAGTGTGGCGCACTTTTTAAATATTATTTTTTCATTTAATTTTCATGATTATTTTCTTGTTTAGGCTCGTTCTATACTGTTTTTGCTTAAATAAATTGAATAATATGTTTTAGATGTTGTTTCAATCGTGGCATAAATGTGGAAAATAATAAAAATCATAAAAATTAAATGAAAAAATAATATTTAAAAAAGTGCGCCACATTTTGCGGTGGTAATCGCATTTGGCGACGACTATATTTAATAACACTCGATTTTACATAGCATCGACAAAAATAAACAAGACTTTGCAAATAATAAATCTTGCAAGAGAAATAAACAGTCTCATTTTTTATTCGATTTGGTTTGTGACCCCATAGTAATTGGAAATACTTTAGAAAACTTCTAGAATTCAAAATTAATCTTGTTAACCAGGAAGTTATTAAATAGTGACACTCCGAATATATTAATTTTCAAAAATCTTTATAATTCAACAAACAAAGATATTTGTGACGTCAATATCCTACTAGCAATATATTAATAAATAATAATAATAATTTAATCCTCCCTACTATTATAATACTTCTAAATAAATGATTTTAATAAATAAATATTTTGTGAAAGAATGAACACGACGAGAACAAGAATTAAATTGATAAACGAATTTTGTGTTTTTATCAATTTTACAAGAATTATCAATTCAATTTATATAATAGATTATATACTTAATGATAGTTATAACGAAATAAAATAGATATGATATTCACTAATAACATTTCATATTTGCAAACGAGCTATAAAGTTTAAAAAAACCTATTTAATCCCCTCTACACTAATTTCAATCAATACATTAATGCATCATTAAAACCAAACAAGAAATAATTCCGAATGACTGGATAAAACTAGAGGAAGTTAAAATTGAGACAATAAAATCAACATTGGAGAGTTTTCGATTGACTGAAATATACAATACGTTCTATTCTCGGAATATTTCAACTTTTATCGTTGCTATAGACAACAAATGTATATTTAATATCAAGAATGGCATAAAATAGAAAAGTGCATGATCATTCACGTACGTAAATTTTGTCCAAAGACTAATCGTAAATTTTAATACACGCCAAGTGGTATGGTGGTAAAATGAGCTCAGTAAACGTGCTCAAATCTAACTTTCTGGGAAGATATTAATATTTGAGATAGTTTAAAACAAGCTTATTGTCCTTTTTAGAGATCGGTGCCTAATGGAAGAGGAAAAACATTAGGACGGAATGAGGTTCTCGTTTGGACGGCCATTCTTTTTTACGAAATTATGGACATCACACATTTAAGAGGAATTGACTAAAGTTGTTTCATAATCATTTTCTCTTCTTTTTTTGCTCTTCCATTAGGCACCAATAAATTTAATAGTCTTTTGTTAAAATATACCAATTAGTCCGCAATAATATGTGGAATGATGAGCATGTACACCGCACTTTCACGGTCTGACATTTTTTACAAGCGGATTTTAATTTGACTCTTTGCAAAAACTTATTTATAATAAACATAGGCCACGTTGGATGTGGAAAAGAGGATATGCCCAATGATTAAACAATGGAATTCTGTGTTTTGTTCCCTCCCATTCCATTGTGTGTTTTGTTTCTTCAAATAATACATTTTAAATCAATAATAACAATAATTGCAAGTGTCTAACAAGCAGTAAAACAATTTGAAATTAGCATAATAGAAGGAACATGGTATTGAAACGATTTTTATATAATTGAATAATTATAATAAATAGAACATCAAAAATTACTAAACATTAACCATGTATTTTTAATGGGATTTTTTAAAGAAATTAAACATCAAAACCATTTTGAATTATTTTATTATTTTTTAGTGACAAACAAATATTCAAAACAACACCAACGACAATAGTAAAAAGGAAGAATAAGGAAGGATATAATGCAATTTAAATGAGCACTCATTCTTCCTCGCCATAGAGTTACTAAAGTTGTTTTTTTTTACTAGTTTTGAGTTATTTACTATAACAGAATTCAATTAAAAACACAAAACAACGATAAATAAAATAAAATCTTATTATAGACCTACATGAGAATGAAAATGGAACAAAAAAAGAATAAGAGTGCGATTTACACTGTGTTTGTATGTGTGTATTAAATTATTTCAATTACTATTAAACTAGTTGGAAAATGGACAAAAAAAACTATATAACATCAAAGTGAACACGGTATTCGAATAAACAAACAAGCCTTGGGTTTTTATTGAACAACTTGACCTCAAACATTGGACAGAATATGATTAGGGTCTTGTCTTTTGCTTCCGTTTTAACGGCGAAAACGCTTTTGTAGGCAAACATAAATGGAAATGTGCATTGCAATTGATTGAATATACCGAAATAGACGTCCATTGTTAAATTAACAGAAGCACTCATTAGATAGGCGTGGTCTTGTGTCCTTATGGAAATTAGAGATGGTCTCGAGAGAAAATTAAAAACCGTTGCTACGCATTTAGAATGTTAATTAGGGCTAGCATTAGGTAGTAATCAGACATTTCCTGAATCATCGAAACAAAATTATGGCATTTTGCAGCTCCAACGGAAATGTGCAGTGGGTGGAAAGTAGTGATTGGCAGATTGTCACCATCGGCATACCACATCGAATGTAAAAAATTAGAATCTAATTTTAGGGTGAACCAACATTTTTTTCCGATTTTTAATTAAAAGTTTAAACATAATTTTACAACACATTAGGTTTCAAAGTAAAGACCATTTGAGTCTATGGATTGAACCCATCTATCGACAAGTTGTTCGATCCCGCTGCGGTACCACTCCTTGTTCTTAGAGGAGAAAAACTCGCGGCACCGTGTTCTACGTCGGACAGGTCATTGAAGCTACGACCACGAAGAAAATGTGCCATGGATCGGAAAAGGTGATAATCAGATGGCGCAAGGTCCAGACTATAAGCTGGATGTGGAAGAAGTTCAATGGAGTCGAGATTTTTGATTTTTTCCTTCGTTTGTCGGGCGGTGTGCGGTTTTGCATTGTCGAGTATCCGCTTCCGATTGATCAATGCTGGATATTTCTCGCCAAGTTGGGCACAATAGAGTTCTGCGTCGATGATCCGACCATTTGGAACTAGCTCGAAGTAATAGACGCCTTCGAAATTCCACCAAACACACCGAAGTGCTTTCTTTGAGAAACAATCACATTTTGCTACCGTTTGACCGGGTTCCAATCATTGATTTCGTAGGTCCGGACTACTGAAGTAGACTCACTGTTCATCACAAGTTACAATTCTCCGAATAAAACGGTAATCTTGTGGATTTTCGAGCAGTTTTCGGCAAGTCTCGACATGTTTTTGAGCTTGAATTTCAGTAAATGCATGAGGTACTTTTCGGCAGCTTCTATTGACTTTCCCAAGTGCATGAAGATGTCGTGCAACTGATGTTTGAGAAATATCGAACTCGGCCGGCAATCTGCGAGTACTTATTGATGGATTCTTCACGGATTGCTTCAGAATCCACTGTCGTAGGTCCGCCTGAATGTGTCTTCTCCTCGAGATCAGTGTTAAATCTTTTGAACCAATTCGCGCAGTACGATCCGAGAGCATATTATCGCCTTCAACTTTGCATATCTTTTTTTGCTTCTGCAGTTGCGTTTAAGCCTTGTTTCCAGTAACAGCGTAAAAGAACACGAATCAATGGTTGGAACCCGGAATACCAAATATTTAACCTATGCGTCACGATCAACAAATAGAAAATTATATGATTGATGTGTAGTTTATATTGTTTTTAATTAAACCTAGTTCCAATGTTACAATTATTATCGTGTTCCGATTTTCAATGAATTTCACAATGAATTTATTAATTAAATAGAAACAACCACACAAAACTATACAAATAATTAAAACGGATGTGCTTCTATATGAAATATGTTTATTCCGATAAAAATTAGGCGGCTTATAAGAATAACAACGATTGCAGCTGTTCATAATTATATATCAGATACGTATATAGTTGAATTGCTATCAAGTCACGTGCAAATTGAGTTAATTACAATTGCTGCTCGATGTTTACCGAAATGTAGTTTATAATTATCAAATGATGATTTCTCTTGGGTTACAACTATGGTTTAATGAATATGAGATTGTTATTGGGTTGAGGAATAATTTCGTATAGTTTTTTCATAAAGATTTATTTGAACAAAAAAAAATATAATAATCAATTAATCAATTATGTATTTGCGGTTACTGTTCTCTCGGTCAATTTGTTGATGCCGTTCCGCCAAAAATCGCCCGGTCTGGTGTCGAAGCCAGTTTTTGAGGTCCTCTTCGTCATCGAAGGGTTTGACAGAGAGCGTAAAAGGTGTTAATTGGATGGCGCAAGGTCTGGAGAGTACGGGGGATGCTGAAGAATCTCCCATTCGAGCTCTTGGAGAGCGGTTTTGACGAATTGTGCAACATGAGGTCGTGGAGCAAGATGACTTGGCCTTGTCGATGGGGGCTTTTTCAGTCTAATAGCCTCACTTACGCGGCACATTTAGGCAACATAGAGCTCCTTGTGGCGTTTCTTTCGAGGATTTCCCACTGTAGAATGTCCTCCCAGTTCCACCAAACGCAGATCATAGTCTGTTTTGGGTCTTTTAAGGTCTTCAAGATTAAAGTCGCCTTTTTGAACTTTGCGAACCATTTTTGTTCAGTAGACACGCCTAAGACACCTTCTCCATACACACTGCATATTGAAAAAAGGAAAGAAGAGCAGATGACGAAAATGCTGATTTCTTCCTCCCGGATAGTTCACTTCCAAGCCTGAAAAATGATGAAAATTTAAAATTTCAGAAAAAACTAAAAACATAGTGCAGAAACAGCGCTATCTGATAAATATATACACATTGCCAAACAACAACAAAATTGTTGTGAAACAAAAGATAATATTAAAACTTTACGAACTTATTCCTAAACCGTTTCAGCCTCAACCCAAGTATAGCGCAGGCGGAAATCGCCTGCGCGTAATTATTGCCAAGTTAATGTAAAAATGACTTAAAGACGCATAAAGTTATGCTGCTTTAGCAGGAGTTGCTCTGCGCTACTTCGGTTTGGACTGAATTTACATTTTTCCAGTAACGCGAATTAAAATAGCTTAAAGACAAGGCTAATGACAAGAAACATTGAAGAAGAGAGGTAAGATCAAGAGAGACGCGAAGAACTTGATCTTTCAACTGAATTATTACAAAACGACAGTAAAAATAAGATTGTATGTGGAAGATATGGTGTGTCATTGTGCATTTCCTTCTGGGTTTCCATCCTTACTACGATAATCCACCAAAACAAAGAAGAAGATAATAATTTAAGGAAAGGTGAAATGTTCGATTTTTGAAGTTTTGATGAGCTATCACAGTATTTCACGTGCACTCGACTGCCACGAAAACCCGCCGCATTGCAAAAGACTTCGCATCAATTGCACGATCACTATCTTTTAATTTACGTGCACGTAAATATAACAAATTGCAATTTACTTTGTTATCAATCCTAAATATAAGCCACAACAAACTATCCCAATTTACAAAAATGTCGATGATTTGATCTGAGTGGTCTAAAATGATTCCCGATTTAGGATTCTTCAGTTGGTGTGCGGACATGAAATGCTTGGCAAAGGATCACGTATTTCCTCCAACACTTTGTAATTTAAAGTCAATTTTGGCATATACACTAGCTGACAAAAGTTTTGTCACAAATGTTTTTTCGGGTTTAACTTTTTTGTGACTTGACCAAATTGGCTGATTTTTTGATATTTTATGTGAATCAGTGTTTAAAATGTTATAGTAGCAAAATTTGGTTTAAATTACCATGAAAATTTCGGTACCACGCATTCCGTTTTCCCTCATATTGATAACAGCTTGCCGGGTGGCAATTGGAGTTTCTTTACGTGGAGTCATCTCTAAAATGTTGCCAATTACTGCTATTTTCAATAAATTATGAAAAAAATATAATTGAACTTTAGAATTTATTAAAAAATGCAGTGCAAGGAAAGTGCGTAATATCTTTGAGCTACGCGTTGTACGATAAACGCTTGTCACTGTAAAACGGATCATCGTAATCACAAGCGGGAATTTGTAAAATAATCTACAACCATATGAATCTATCATATCAAAAAATCAGCCAATTTGGTCAAGTCACAAAAAAGTTAAACCCGAAAAAACATTTGTGACAAAACTTTTGTCAGCTAGTGTAGATAGTATGATAATATGTCAAATCGAAAATGAAATTTTAGAATAGTTCTTCTCAATTATTCTCATTAAATTCCACTCGAAAATTAAAATCCCATTTTCACGTCTTTAGAATTGTTTTCCTTATACTATCTAGTAACATTCAAATCTTTATACAATTTTATGTTAAAAGGACTTTATGTGGTCCCAATTTTATTTTTATTTTTTTTTGGTGTGTCTGCATCTTATAAAATCAAAATATCACAAAAAGTTTTTTTTAATACCAACGCACTGCACTGCCACGAAGTATGCAGCATGTTGCAAAAGTTCACGCACCAATTGAATTTTAAAAAAATGAAAACACACCCTTAATGTTTCGAAAAAGATATTCACATTTTTTACTTAATTTTTTTGGTTCTAAAACATTTTGAGGAGCCTAAAACAAACTTAATACAATTAATAAATTATTATAAACGATTCTAAGCAAGAAAGTACATCAAATTTAATAAAGATACGCTGTAATTAAAAAAGTTTAAATACTGGAAATTAATAAATGAAGGGCGTGTTTTCATTTTTTAAAAATTCAATTGGTGCGTGAACTTTTGCAACATGCTGCATACTTTGTGGCAGTGCAGTGCCAACGTAAGGTTTACACCCCAGTTTTTGAATTTAGGAATCCGGAATGGAAAAATTGCCGGATTCCAGAATCCTGAATTCTCTGGTTTACACTAGGACACGCCAACCGGAATAGTAAACTGGAGGTATCATTGAACAAGGTAAATCCGTATTTGTCGATTCAACTTAAAGGTTTACTTACTTGATTACTTGATTGTCCGACGTCATTCCGATCAACTCTCTCCAGAGTGTTCGGCTTCGCCTTGCCAATGTTGACCAAGTCGTCTTCTCCTCGAGAACACCGATTCTTCTCCATGTCGCCCTGGTGGTAGACTTCTCGTGGACGAATTTCGCGACCCAGATCTTGACTGTATCCGACCACCTTTCCCTGGGTCACCCTCTCGGTCCCATTCTGAAAGAATTCTGCTCCACTTCGTATCCGGCAGTCTTGCGACATTTTCAGCCCAGATGAACAGCTTCACTAGCAAATCGAGCGAAATGGAGCCTTCGAGATTGGCGTGAAAGCAGATAATGCCCAGATTCCTTTGGAGTCGTTGGATAGTTTCCTTAGAAGGGCACCGAGTTTCGCATCCGTAGAGCAAGACTGGAACAATTTTCTGGTATACTAGCTCTCTTTTTCCTTTTGTTGGAATGTGAGGAAATAGAGGCTTGCATTTGTAGAATGCCGCCCAAGCTGTCTTGATTCTTCGAGAAACCTCCTCCAACCGTCGATCGCGATGAAACTACCCAAGTATTTGGAACCAGCTACTGATGAGCAAACAGAACCACCGGAAAATATGGGGTCATTGGTAGCGTAGTCGTTGTGTAGGATCATTGTCTTCGTTGGGTTGACTTCTAGCCCTCTCTTTGAGTTGATTCAGACGCCGGTTTATTTCTTCTGGGGAACTTCCAATTAGCACCACGTCGTCGGCGAACTCGAGTCGTTTCAAAATCTTCCCATCAACTCGTATACCTTCCGATTCTCCCATACTATCCTTGTCAGAGAATCATTTGGAGAGCAACTGCGAACAGAGATGATGATGCCGAGTCACCTTGACGCACCCCTCTTTTCAATGGAATTTCGATTGCCTTCCCATGGATTCTGATTTCTGCAGTACCTCCTGACAACATTCTCTTTGCTGAATTGATAAGGTAAGGCGGAACGCCAGCGATGTGTAAAGAAAGACCTATCGATTCATGGGAGATTCTGTCGAAAGCAGCCGAAAAGTCGAGCACCAGAGGGATTTTGAATTAATTCCTTTTTTCAATGAATTGTCGAACAGAATGGATATTGTCGATGCATGATCTTCCAGATCTGAAGCCTTCATATGGATTCTTTGACTTAAAATATACAAAATACAATTGAAAATGTTCTGAATAGTCCAGGTAGTATTTAGCAACACGTGATTACATTTTATAAAATCGACATTCGCGGGGCTAGGGTTGCACGGAAATTGATTTTTTTCAAATGGAATTACACCATTCCAATTGTCATGGTCAGTATTATAACATATAGGTTATTTCAAATTTTGTGACGGCGCATTGCGAACCGCTGCGCAGCAAGACCATTATATTGTCGTGGTGTAGGTTAATGAAAGATTAGGAGTAAAGGAGCATACCCCAAAAAAAGATGGTCTCGCTTGGGCTGGTGTAGTTAATTTGCAATTTGTTTATTATTTCGCATTTCTTTTTTCATCGATAATTATTATGTTGATGTAACAACCAATTTAGTAAGAGAAAACAAAATTGTGATGAAAAAAAAGCGAAATAATAAACAAATTGCAAATTAAATCTACACCAGCCCAAGATGAGACCATCTTTCTTTGGGGTATGCTCCTTTACTCCTAATATTTCATTAACCTACACCACGACAATAAATAGAGAGAAACAATGAAAACTCTATCTTTTTATAATTGTCGTAACGCGCAGATTTTTGCAATGCGTCGTCAAAAAATTTGAAATAGTCTATATTCATCGATCTATTTTTCTTTAATTTTTTTTTCTTCAGGCACACCAAATAATTCTGAACTGTGTTGTGGCCTAGTAAAATATTAGTCCACATTGTTTTGAGCTTACTACGTGTTCACGTGTATTTTCTCTATTTAATTATATTGATTTGCTCTTAAATTAGTGATTTATAGCTTAAAAAGCGCTGTAAATAAACACGTGACCTAAAATTAATGGACTAACACTTCGACGGTAAAAAACTTTAATTTGGCGTGCATAGGAAAAATCGAATTCAAAGTGACCATGCATTAAAAAGAAAATATTCACCATGAATTCTTTATAAAATTTTAAAAAATCATTGCTAACAATGCCAAATTATGCATTTAAGCTTAATATTTAGAGAAAATATTCGTATTTTGATAATTTCTTGAATCGAATTGGCGTGTTCATCCCCAAAATAAGATAAGAATGTCTGTGAAGAATATACTCTATCATAACCTTATATAGATATATTTTGAACATCTCGTAGACGTTATTCATAACACGATTACTTAACCCTACTTTGGGTAATTAAATGGCTCTCACGATAATGGTCAGAACATGTTCGATCAAATGATCGAATATTTGCTCTATTGCTAATTCGAGAAATGAGAATTTGATTTGTTTCAAAATGTTTTTATCGTTTGGTTAGTTTATTATTGAATCTATTTAATAACCCTATCTATTATATAAATTTTAAAACGTTATTGTAGAATGAACTTCAACCCGGAGTACGAAAATATTGCTCAAGCTTTTATCAGCCACTATTATACACAATTCGACCAGGGTGATGGTATGAACCGTGGAAGAGGTATTTTTATCTGAATAAATATTTTTAATGCATATAGTTGTTTAAGCTCTTTCGGATCTTTATGATCCTGAAAACTCGTACATGACATTTGAAGGACAGCAATGTAAAGGACGTGAACAAATTTTGCAGAAAATCGCTTCCCTTCCATTTAAACGAATTCAGCGAGGCATCACGAAAGTTGATTCACAGCCATTATATGATGGATCAATTCTTGTGATGGTACTAGGACAGCTTAAGGTTTGATTCGAACGTTATCTTTTATCAATAGTCGTGATAATTCTTTAGACGGATGATGATCCGGTCAATCCATTCTCTCAAGTATTCATTTTGCGACCAAACGCTACGGGATCATTCTTCATTGGAAATGAAACTTTCCGATTGGACCTTCACAACAACTAAGATAGTTTTTAATGCGGTCCATGTTTTTCATGTGTTCAGTGGTTTTGTAACACAATTTTGTCATATATTATTAACTTGGATTAAACTTTTTTTCTTTTATAAGTACCGATTGCTCTTTTCCCCCGGTATTTTTTGAATTTTTAGTTATTGATTATTTGTTTTATCATAAAATTGTTTTTAGTTTTTATTTTACAAAATTGAACTGGATTTCCTTTTAAAATACTTTTGATTTTTATTTTAATGGTCTTTTGTAATCTTTAGATGGTAAAGGAAGCTCGCAAAGGTCAAAAACTTATATATGATGAAAATCAATCAACAATTTTTTACTACTCAGTTGCAGTATTAGCATCCATTGTAATTTTTACGTAAAAATAATTTAATTGACCGGTTTTAAGGGGCTTCGGTCATTGTTCTGCTTTGTTTTTGGCGGATGTGAGACATCATTTATAATATATTTTGGAATATCATGCTTGATTCAAATTGCTACAGTCATGTTTATGCGTCAATTAGCTAGTTTCTATAAAGATCACCAATTTTGATTTAACTATAATGTTTAGGCGCTAAAGTAGACGATAAAGGTCATGTTTTCGATGCTGGATCAGATTTGAATGATCCAGAATCATTTGGTGAATATTGTAAAGACACAGTAATATTAACTGTAATAACACAGGTAAGGACATTGTTATAGTTATCATTAAATTATCTTCTTTTTAGGTTCTTTCATTCCTTACGAACTACGCATTCGCTCTATTGCTGGTTTTCCCAGGAGTTTTGGGCTACAAACTGATATTCGGAGTTATCATACCTTGGGCGACCGCGCCATCAGCTGAACCAGAATATGATGAAAAAAAGATGAGGAAAATGGAAAGGAAGAGGGAAAAGATTGTCTATAGAAGATAGATTTTTATAAGAAATTTATATTATTAACAGATCATTTAATTTAATTCATTTAATTTAATTATATATTTATTTCAATAAATTGTTGTGGGTTACTTATGGTTTTCTAAATGATTCTGTTTACCACGGATTTTGATATTTTGAATTTAATAATTGAAAATCATTGGTAAACTTAAGATGGATTATGATTGGAGGAATCGACCATCAGAAAATGTCGATATTCCATCTATCTGTCGTGAATTGGCTTCTTCTTCAGCACTGTCTGAGAGGAATATTAATGTGGCCAAGTGCGTAATACAGGTTTTAAAATGTTGATGTTTCAAACCAATATCTATAAAAGTGCAGAAAATTTTCAAAAATAAATCGATCGACTTGTGCTCCATTTTTCCACCACAGACGACATATAATGATGGATGTTATCAGTCAATATATGAATTAATTAATGGATATTCATCATTTTTCGATATGGTGCTAGAAGACGACAGATTATCGAACGAGCTATGGGATGCGATATTGGAACAGTGCGACTCGACAATGATGGTGAACTAAAAATTGAATTATGTGGTACAAAATGAATTACAGGACTCGAAATTATCTAAAGATTCGGTTCTGATGAACGCAGTGTCATCATATGTGACAAGAATGTTGCCATGTGACGATGCGAAAAATAATTTGACACAAAGATCCAGCCAAACGACGTCGCAAGTTCGTAAACATCAAATATGTCGAACACCGTTGCAATTGTTTTTGCCAAATAGTCCCCTTGTTAATAAAATATCAATTGGTATGTTTTATAGGTAAATGGGGGTGGGCGATATTAATTTTAAAACAAAAATCTTGAACCGCTCGCAGAACAGAGGCAAAAATTAAAGCTCTCCGAGGGCTTTAGATTGGTGATATTTTTGTTTGAATTAAACAAAAAAAACGTAAATACCGCCCGAACCCAAGTAATGCAGTGCTACGCCAGAACCTTATCATACCGTTGAAAACGATTAATTCAAATTCAACTAGACCATTGAAACAAATTATAGATCTGACATAAAGTTTAATAACATATAAACGAAACTTTTCCAAAATATTAGAGAAGCATTCATTAATACAAATTTTAATAATTGGATTTTAAATTTATGAATTATTTATAACAGTTTAATGGTACGTTTTAGTGTTTCAACTATTCTCTATACAATAAAACATTGATTTCCTCGTAGCCTGCTTATGAAAACTTAAATTTTCATTAACGATCGAAGCTTTCCGATTCACCAGTGTACTCATCTAAGAGACTCATTCTAGGTCTGGGGATGAAAAATGAAAATAGATTCCGTAATTAGCATACTGAAGACTCTAATGATGTAACTTTCCTGCACCGTACTCAGAAATGGTGTGATCCTGCATCAAACCAAGTAGCGATGAGCTATGCCTAATAATAAGATTATAATTGACAATATAAGAAATTTCTTATATTCTTATTCTTATAAGAAATAAATCTTGTGTATAGGAAATAATTAAGAGACGACTATCATATTTTTAAGAAACTATATTAGAGACTATTAAAGTCGATTCTGTCTCAACTATGAACAGTCGCGGGGCATTACAGTTATAAATAAGCACAATCTTTCTGTTTCCCAATAATATGAACTATAATTTAACCGTTTTATAGAAGAAAAGACTGAAATGATGGCCCCAAATATTAATTTACACCCAAGATATGTGAATGTGTTCTGTAATTTGGTTCAAAAGACTTGCTCAACTGCATCATTTCCGACGCCTAATAAATTATTGTTATTAAGGTAATTTAATTTTGAAACACATTTTAATGAAATAATTGCAGATATTTGTTAAAACAATTTCATGTATTTTGCCTTTTTGTGACTGGAGATGATTATATTGATACCCTAAAGGTTCTATATAAAGATAAATTTTTGTTTTCATTATTTATTTTTAGATGACTATGATGACTGAGGCACCATTCCAGTCACAACTATTCGCATTCTTTTACACGTCACTTGTACATTGCCCGACCATTTCATCTTTTAAAGATTTGACAAGTAGGAATTAATCTGAATTTGTGCATTTATTTGTTTTTCAAGATTGTTGGTTGACATACTGTAGACCATGGAGGTACTATAATATTTCTGATCCGAACGATTGCCCGACAGAGGGCGTATTTATACCGTTTGCTGAGTGCAATTTTGATTTTTACCGAATTTTACTTGGGAAGATTATTAAAAAGTTATTATTTCATTCAATCCAGTTTTTTCTAATAATCGATTATTTAGGTTTTCCTCATTTAATTTGAATGCTGAACTGATGCCAATGCTTAAATCGGTGGTCGAGTTTGCTTGGAAAGAACCGCACTGTGTGATTCTTCGAGGTATTGGACTTGACGTTAAACACCACACAACTGCACTTCTTGATGAGTTGAAGACAGTTGTAATAAATCAAAAAGAGATTGTAGAAAAAGAAAATATGGTTGAATTTCAAATATTATTTACATTAAATCGCAATTTCATAGGAAAATAGCGGTTTTCTGAAGCAACTACTTGGAAGTTCGAATAACAAAAACGAGGAAACGGAACAATTGATAGGAGAATTACAAGAAATCATGAATGAATGTGATAAGCGGTTGTCGACGAATTATATGACTGAAATAGTGTCTGCGTGTACATCTAATGAGACTACGAACGACGGAAAGCAGTTGAGCCATACTTGCATATCGAATATCATGAATGATACGCCCAAGAGAGATCTGATGCCTGATCATTATATTGACCCCAAGACTAATCTGATGTTCTTGACGCCGACTGGGAGAAAACAAATACTTCAAAGGGAAAGGTAGAAAACAGATATGAAAAAATATAATTGAAATGTTTTAGACGGTTTGACGTATCGAAATATTTACGGAAAGATGGACGGGGTGCACCATTGAGATATGAAGTAGCACCATTAGTGCATTTGCTAAATTATTTCGCTGAAAAGGCAAATTCTTTTTCGATTGTGAAAAACCTTGGGGAACATTATTTGGATGATGGATGTGAGTTGTATATTGGTTATTTATTTATATAAATTGTTTTATTAGTGACTGGGCATATATCAAGGATTTTGATGTATCCACCAGTGCCCAATTTAGACCCAAGCGCGATGTCGCCTGTCTTAACGCCTAGAATGAAGAAAAGTCCACCAATGTTGAAGTTACGGGTACGATATTATTTTTTACAATTATTTAAAAAATTTTTGACATTGAAGACATTGGCAAACATACCACTTTTGGTTGCACTGATGTTCATTTTGTTAACGCTCATGTTCGGAAGATGGTTCGTTATTCCATTATTGATTGTGACTTTCTTAAGCGGGATTATTGCTATGGCTATCGAGTCGGATAATTGTTGATTAAAAAAAACCATTTTGTATCTATTAATATATTTTTCAAATGGGTTGATTGTTTTTTGTTATTTTAATAAAATTTGTTTCAAATTAATTGAAAGAGGATTTCACATTAGCTTGGTTTTTTTTAAATGTTGGTTACTACTTATAACTTGGCGCGATTTTATTTCCCATATATTTAAATGATAAATGCTTATTATGTATATTGACGTTATGCATAAGAATTTTAAAATCGAACAGTTTATTATTATAAAAATTATTAAGAGGGGTCAAAGTTCGATTAAATATAGTCGTCGCCAAATGCGATTACCGCCGCAAAGTGTGGCGCACTTTTTTAACAATTATTTTTTAATTTAATTTTTATGATTATATTCTCATTTATGCTCTTTGTATACTGTTATAGCTTAATTAAATTTAAGAATATGTTATAGATGTTGTTTAAATAGTGGAATAATTGTGGAAAATAATAATAATCCTAAAAATTAAATAAAAAAATAATATTTAAAAAAGTGCGCCACATTTTGCGGTGGTAATCGAATTTGGCGACGACTATAACTATGCGAAATAGAAAAAATGACAACTTGCCGTTCATCGTGTTGTTAATGTTATTGTTCTAACAACAAATAAAAGTACTACAATTGAAAGAAAGAAAGTTGCTTCAAAAAATCGACGTCATAATTTAACTGAACATCGAAATTCTGATCTTCTGAATCAGTTGATTTGTGTTCAATGTACCCATGATTGTTGTTATTATATTTATCAATATTAAATAAAACAAAAAACACATATTCCAACCATGCAAACAATTAAGAAATTTTTAATTATAATCGACTATGCCTTTCTCCTTATCAAGTGGTTCCCCGCGCTCATATGAAATGGGCACATGTCGATAAAGGAATTAGTTTCGCACTACTTCATCAAACGATGAAGCTCCTCTTGGTTTCTGTTATTTTATGCATTAATCTAGGTAAATTTGTATGTTTGTTAACTTAAATTAATGTGATCTATAAAGCTGTTAATGCTGATGAAGGATGTCAAGCGAGGGATTTCAAATCTGGCAAGGTTTGCATTTGTGATGCCAAGTATTGTGACGAGGTAAATTATAAATGGCGACATGTGTAAGCTTATTACTAAAGATTCCCGATTTGGGATTGAGTTTTGGCCAATCGGCGGTATTCACGACGACCCACTCGGGACAGCGACTACACCGTGAGACGGTTTATGCCACGGATAATGAGCCTTGTAAACAGCATGGAAAACAATAATGCTTAGATAGAAGTTTCAGTTGGAACGTTGCACATGACGATTGAATCATCTCGCAAATATCAAAAGATTGAGGGTTTTGGTGCAACATTTACTGACGCAAGCATTCTTAACCTGAAAAGTCTGCCGGACAAGCTAGCGGATACCATCATTCGGCAATATTTTTCGCCAACTGGATTGGGATTCTCCTTCGGCCGTGTACCAATTGCTAGCAATGAATTTTCAACCAATGTTTATAGTTATAATGACGTTGAGGGAGATTATGAAATGCAAAACTTTCATTTAACCAAAGACGATGTGAAATGGAAGGTTAGTATTGGATTGATTTGGATATGATATAATCAAGATAGATTCCAATAATTCAACAAGCGCAGAATTACTCTGAAGGTAGATTAAAATTATTGGCGGTACCATGGAGTGCACCGGGATGGATGAAGACAACAAAATCGATGAGCGGACCTGGAGAATTGAATGGAAAGCCGGGGGATAACTACCACAAGGCTTATGTTAAGTATTTGCAAAGTTAAGTTCATAATATTATAGTAGCTATGTATTAGCAGATAGCACAATAGCATTACTCTTTCCATCATTCTCTCCGGACTATGATATTCGGGCATCTATAGAAGTTCTTTGACTAGATTTTGCGTTTGTAGGATTGCCGCCATTTTGTCCGTTATAAAAATATAAAGTCATGACCGATTCATTCTCTGAAAAATACCCACATGCTGTTTTGACTATGAGCAGGCGTATTCCGACTTGGGTTGATTGATCTTTCCATACAACGATCATTAGACTAATTCAATATTGTTGCAATAACAGTTTTCAGGTTCTTCGAAGAATATGAAAAGCACGGAATATCATTTTGGGGTTTGAGCGCACAAAACAAGCCCACGGCTGGTGCTGACAAAAAAGGAACGACTCAGTCGATGCTCTTCACTCCTGAAACTCAAAGGCACCATTATACATTATTCCATAGTCGAAATTCTAATTTTAAGAGATTTTATTAAAACCGACCTTGGACCCGGCCTCAAACAATCGAATGCTACCAATCATCTCAATCTTTTGATAATGGATGACAATAGAAATCACTTACCAAAATGGGCTGATGTGGTAATAATATAAATAGGAATGTGGTTTTTAAACCAATTAAAGGTACTGAAAGATAAAATGGCAGCGGAATACGTGAATGGGATCGCGGTGCAGTATTATGATGACAAGGCTTCAGATGGTCATTTGGACAAGACGCATAAAAACCATCCAGACAAATTCATTTTGGGAACTGAGGTTTTAATTGCCTATATAAATCGAGGGACTTTTGTTTGAAGGCTAGTCAGGGTTACAAGCCAAAGGATACATCGCCTGATTATGGTTCATGGACTCGTGCGGCTGATTACGCGTCGGATATTTTGGATGTAAGGAATTGATAGAAATATAGATATTTGTGTTTTAATAGGACATGAACAATTGGCTTGTGGGGTGGATTGAAAGAAATCTCATGCTTGATGCACAAGGAGGGCCTAGTTGGAACGGGCTTTTCGCTGATGCGCCAACTATCGCAATGGCGAATGTTGCCCAAGTGTATAAGCAACCAATGTTCTATGCGATCGCGCATTTCAGGTATTTATAGCTCAATTTATTAAAAGTAATTTATTAAATTTAGTCGATTTATTCAACCAGGAGCTTTCCGAATCGATCACAAATTTAATGTTATTGAATTGGAAGTGAAATCAGCCGCTTTCCAAAATCCAGATGGATCGAAAGTTGTTATATTGCTGAATAAAGGATTGGTAAATTCCATGGTTGTAGGGTTAATTTTCTTATATTTTTTTTAGATAACGAGTCATACGGTCGTCGTGAAGGATTTAACGGACAAAATTGATCATTACAAGTTTAAGTTGCCTACGAGATCGATCGCCACGTTATACATCAATTCGATTAATTTTTAAATTAAAATCAGTACAATTCAGTGATAAATATAAAATATTGATAATAATTAATAATCGTAATGACTGGAACCACTTAAATAATATTACGAAATATCCGTTTATAAAGAATAAAGAAATATTCTAATTGAATTTTAAATTCCCGGTGACTTGTGCGACCGTGGATGAGGAAATTGATTTGCGGTTTTATCGGCCATTAATAAGTATTTATTTTTTATCAACCATCATTCGAAGAATTTATTTTTTTAATTTAATGTTAATTTATGAATGTTATTATGGTTTATGCCAGCTTTAAATGAATATCAAGTTACTCGCTAAGGTTTGAACTACGTTTTTGATCTGTATAAATTAATATTTAGAAGGATTTTGTTTAATAAAAATTTCGTTTTTGGCACATTTATTAACGTCTAATCTCTATAATGACACGATAAATTAAGAGGTAAAACAGGACCGGAGAAAGGCCACATAAATCTCAAATTTTGTATAAATTTAAAGGGAATCCTGTAAAATTGACAATAATGAATATAAGCTTTAATCTTGCAGACGGGAAATTAATAAAATAAGTTTAAAAATTGTAAAATCTTATTTTTAATCGGGCGTGCGACGGCACTGTGCTCTTTAGTAAAATGGAGAGATAATATTTTAAAAAAATGCTAAATATTATTGGAATGTTATTCATATAGAATTTTACTTTAAAGCTGGAAAATATCAAATTTCGTTAATTGTTGTCAATGTAACTTTAATTAATATTTAAATAAATATTGTTAGGATGCAAAAAAATGAGATAGACAACGAAAGAAAGAAATGGGAAAGCGATGAAGCCTGGGAATTACGACGCGCTTTCATGCTGGCACATTATGAAGACTATTCCAAGTAACAAAGTTAAAGTCATTAGTCTAATATGTTTTCTGATTTTTGAAGACTTCAATTGCAATGTCTATCACAGCTATTCGTTAATGTCAACTTATTGGGATGTGAATATAGTGACTCATTAATGGAAAAAATAAAAGATCTAGGAAGAGGAATACATGTTGATATGGTATTTATACTTTGAAAATCATCAGCTTATTAGTAAAGTAGGACCGGAAGAAATCGGGAAATTTTGTAAAGGCATCATCAGCAAAGAAACGACAAGCTGTTACTGCGACGGATTTAGTTAATGCTAGTGGAGAATCGAAGAAAACGTTGGAATAGAATTAGTATTAGTTTTTAAAAAATTACTTTAGGAAGTCGGAAGGCTCATCATCAGAAGGAGCTACAGCAAGAATTAATGAATTAAAGAAGTGCTTGGCATCGGTATTGATTATTTCTAACGAAATAATAACATATTACTACTTTAGACGCCTCATCATTTAACTGGTGAGCAAATGCTCTCAATGGCTACGAATAATAACGGTATGAAATGGTTTTATAGGACAAGTGGAACTAAGGTTGAAATATTCATTGATCGGTTTATTGCTCTAAGGCATACGTATGATATATCCTCCTCTTGATGCAAATTAATGATGCATTTTAAAGTTTTTCGAAATATTGCGTAGATGTGAAGGAATGCTCGCTAAATGCTTTGATTGAAAGTCTCCTGTCTACAAAACTGGAAGTATCAAACAATGATGAGATTTTTTATGATGGCGAATCACCAGATAATTGCTATTCATCCTCAATGAAGAGGAATTTGATGAAGATTCGAAGCAATCTCAAAGGGCAGACAACATTAAAAGGCTTAACAAAGGCATTAGAAGCTGTGAATTTAAGCATTCTTCAAAATACAATAAAATTGGAGGTAATTGTATAGGAATTTTCAATGTGATATTATATCTCTGTTCACCATATAGGGTTGGTCTCAACAACTCGATCTCGTAACGGGTGACACGTTAATGGCATCGCGCATATTATCTAGGGAGGAATGTACTCGGCCAAAAATGGCGCAAATTGCTGATAGAATGGCCGCGGAAATATGTCAGAATATTAATATGGAATTTAGTATAAACGTCTCATCAAAATTACAAAGCTCTTTAGAATTTGAGCTTCATTGTTGATTTTTAATTTACTTGTAACATTCGGGTTTTTTGTTATAAATTTATTTTGTTTCATACCTTCTTGTTTTTCATAATATAAGCAGTTATTTACTGTGTTTAATATCTGTTATAGTGGATTGTATTTCGCTAATAGATTATTTGAAGGATGTCACAGTTCTTGAAAAAACTTACATTCGGAATAAAGGACGTTAAGAAAAAGAAGGTATGATTTCGATTTATATTTGACTAATAAATATTATTATTGAGGTAGTTGAGGAAGTTAAATCACTGTCGAATATAACAGAAGATACCCTTGCCAGATATGATGAGATTAGGGAGAAGTTGATTGGGAAAAATATTAAAAACGAAGAAGCGGGAAAGAAGAAAAAGAAAAAGACCGCAAAGAAGAATTGTACGTATTAATTCACTAAGTTTTAGTAGAGAATTTTAAGTATTTAGCGATTCAAATATTTTCAAATAACCGTAAACGTGCACATGGGGACGATTCTTCGGACGAATCTGAGGAAGAGTCAAATGGAATGGAACACATTGAGAAAGCTCTTGAAAAATTGGTAA
The DNA here is from genome assembly GCA_963931815.1 of Caenorhabditis plicata. NCBI lineage: Eukaryota > Metazoa > Nematoda > Chromadorea > Rhabditida > Rhabditidae > Caenorhabditis > Caenorhabditis plicata. The sequence goes on along the minus strand of OZ007492.1, from coordinate 17,989,736 downwards.
AAAATGAAAATATGACAACAAACAACTAAAAGCTATATTAGATCGAAGAAACTAGACGAAAGAACAGAATCTTCACTTGGGGAGACGATGTGCCGGATATAATTCTCAGATTCTCTGATACTGAGCTAGATGAATATGTTTTAAATAAGCTGAACGAGTTTGAAATCAAATCGCCGTCGGCCATACAGATGCAGTCGATTCCAGTTATGATGAGTAGAAGAAATATTTTGGCTAGTGCTCCAACAGGTTAGTGAATGTGTTTTTCGTGTTGTTTCTTATTGTATTTAAAGTATAGGTTCTGGTAAAACCTTGGGATTCGCATTGCCGATTATTGAAGATATTCGGAAAATGAAAACGAGTTTTGATTATGTCGAGGATAAAAAGATTCTAGCAATTGTACTCGAGCCAACTAGGGAATTGGCTCATCAAACGTATTGCGAATTTCGGAAGTATGCACCGTCGGTTGTTAAATGTTCACATTTCTCGGATGATGATTTGCAATCAGGAGGTTTGAATTTTTAATGTAAATATCAGTGGTGTTCCAAATGGAAAATTTTATAAAGAATGAATTTCGAATTAAAATTTTAAAAAATATTATCAGGAAGCAAATGTGAAAAAAAAAACACTTTTAGACTTTTAAAACAAATTTTTCACCCGTAAAAGTTATTTTTTACCGGAAAATTTAAAATTGGAGAAAAAGTACAGATTTTATCTACGCAATATTGTTTGCTCCGGGTAAAAACGAATAAAATGGATAGAAAAAAAAAAACAAATCAATTTTTCTAAATATGAATACTTGAAGATATACAATATAAATTACTGTGACACACCAAATGCAGCGCTATGAAAATGAGCTCAGAAAACATGATAAAATGTAACTTTTTGGAAAGATATATAATGATTTTACATAGTTTAAGAAAAAGCTGACCAACTGAAGTAGACAATATTTGTGTAAAGTGCACGTGAACGTTTGATGACAAGCGTAAATTTAAGATAATCTTTATCTCCATTTGTGGTGCTGTGAGTTAGCTATTATATTCTGGAGAAAAAGTAACTTTGAATGTTAACGTTAGTTAACGACTGTAAAACTATAATTTTTAATTTTAATGGAATTTTCCATCATTTAGAAGTAAAATATGTTAGTGAATGTGATATATAAATACTAGTTAAAATATGAATTAAGTTTCAGCTGATATCATTGTGTCGACTCCCAACCGTATTGTCTATCACCTGAAGGACATCGATACATCCGCTCTCCGATGGCTTGTCGTTGATGAAAGCGACAGATTGTTTGAAGTTATTGAAGGACAGGAACGATGCTTTAGAAACCAGCTTGCTGAGATTTACAAAGCTTGTGATGCGAAATGCACGCGAATCGCTATGTTCAGCGCGACATTTTCGTATGAAGTTGAAAAATGGTGCAAAGATAATATAGATAATGTAGCTATGGTTTGCATTGGGGAAAGGTTTGAAAGATTTCTAAATATGATATATTTTAATTGAGTTTTTGAAGAAATTCATCGAACGCGAATGTGAAACAGGAGTTAAAATATTGTGCAACAGAAGAAGGGAAGAAGATTGAGATTCGGAATTTGTTGAAAACTCAATTCAAACCACCGGCATTGATATTTGTGCAAAGTAAGGAACGCGCATTGCAATTGGTGAAATTGTTGTCAGCCATTGATCATAAATTGAAAGTTGATTCAATAACAAGTGAAAAGTCAGATAAAGAAGTGAGTTATGATTAGTCGATTTGAAATAATTTCTTTATAGAGAGATGAAACCATGGAGCGCTTTCGAAATGGAAAGATTTGGGTTTTAATATGCACAGAACTACTTGGTCGAGGACTTGATATTAGTGATGTTGAATTGGTTATTAATTATGATTTACCGACGTCGATAGTTAGCTACATTCATCGTGTTGGAAGAACGGGCCGAGCAGGCAATGTTGGAAGAGCAATAACCTATTTTACCGATGGTGATATAAAACTCATCAAAAGTATTGCCATGGTAATCAAGCAATCTGGGTTTGATATTCCGGAATATTTGATGGAAATGAAGAAACTATCAAGAGATAGGAAAAATTCATTGAAGAAGCATGCCCCCAAGAGAAGTAGAATTGCAATGATCGATAACAAAGTCTTGAAGAAGACAAACAAGAAGAATAAAAAGAAGAAGAAGAATGTCGATAAGAAGGATAAAAAAGAATAATTAGTTTATTGTTGATTTTGTTAATCTGTTTGTTATTTGTTGACTTGTTATAATAATAGATTTTGACCATGAGATGTTTAATGTTTTGTACTACTGATTTTACTCAATTCATTGGTATATTTGTGATCCTATGATTTGGTATTTTAAATTAAAACGTTTAGAATATGGCTAGAAGTCGCAGCAGAAGTAGAGGTAAGCAGCACTAAACTCGTTGAAATAAATCATTTAAATTCAGATCGTCGTAGAAGGTCTAGATCAGTTGAACGCAGACGCACACGATCAAGATCAGTGGATCGTCGTCGTGATAGAAGTCGTAGTTATGATAGGAAGAGGCGGAGCTCAAGTCGAGATCGTTCAAGATATGACCGGCGCAGTAGAAGTCCGAGAGATAGGCGGGAACGAACAAGAAGTAGAAGTCCGAGAGACAGAAGAGACCGAACTAGAAGTAGAAGTCCCAGGGATCGACGGGAAAGATCGCGGAGTAGAAGTCCTAGGGATCGCCGTGATCGTACTAGGAGTAGAAGTCCACGGGACAGAAGAGATCGCAGTCGAAGCAGAGACCGCAAGGACCGACACCGTTCAGAAAGAAAAGAAAAGAAGGCGAAGAAACAGGGTTGTCTTCATTTGTGAAAAGGTTTTTTAATATAAGATTTTGTTTTTTTTTTAGTTGATATCAGCCTGGAATCGTTGCAAGGGGCTGAAGATGAAATGATGAAGATGATGGGTTTCGGTGGCTTCGACACCACCAAGAATAAACAAGTCGATGATAATACTGAAGGATGTGTTAATATTAAAAAACCGAGGAGGTACCGTCAATATATGAACAGGAAGGGAGGATTCAACAGGCCACTCGATTATATGGCTTAAATTGTAATTTTAATGGATCTCTAACAATAATAAATTATTTACATTATGAATTGAAAATTGGCTTGATCTTTGAATCTGTAAATGTTTGTCAGAAACTATTTGCCGAATGTTTAGAGCATTTACCGATGATCGTTTACAGTCCAATGGATGAAAGGGATATTGGGTGCGTGATCGCCGTCGAGTTAAAAAGCGGCGGATATTATCAGGGAAAATTGACTACATTTGACACGAAAACGAAACAAATCACGCTGGCTAATGTTTTCAAGGAAGGAGTTCCATTGGGGAAATGCATGACGATCGAATCGGACGATATTGTGCAATTAAAGTTGTTGATGCCTCCAGCAACAAATTCGGTATGTGAGGAAGCCTTAGAAAAGAAGAAAAAGAAGGAGATGATACGAACTCCGACGAAGAAGTCGAAAGAAGATTATATTTTTGCCAAGTTGAAAGTAAATAAGAATGTTGAGAATGGATGCGTCAAGTCGCCGTTTGTCGTTGAATTATATGATTGTAGAAATTAATTCGTTTTAAGGATTGGAATGAAAATTGAAGAGCTTGTGGATACGAAACCGGCACGGATTGCGGAGACACCGATGTTTCGTAAATTTGAGAGACAAGTTCCCCATCCTACAATGTTGTCAGAAATTGAGAGTAGTTCTACTGGTAGAGGACATCAAAGGAATTTGGGTTTTCTAGGACGACTTAATTATCATTATTTTTATACTTTGCAGGACCATCAGGTATACCATTTCTAGATGCGTTGAATTGCTACCACAGTAAGGGTTCAAAAAACCAACATTTGCGGGTTACCGATTTTGACCTTGACTCGGATTTTGATTTTGCCGAAAACTTGAAACTTTTCTCGAAAGCGGTATAAAATTTATTTTTTTAAGCACTGATATGTGGGATTTAGGAAGAAGATGACGAGTATTTCGAAAAGGTGGAAAAGTTAAAGGTTTCTAAAAATTTTCAACATTATGAAAATATTGTGGACGATGAGAAAAGAGTAATATCCTGGACGAATATGAAGGCAAGGAAGAAGACCGAAGAACCACAATCACCTGAGTCGATGAATACGAGCGCAATGTTTTGGTTTTGCTATGTAAATTATCTTATCTTTGGTGGTTTAGAGATCAAATGATGTTCTGGAATCCGTGCTATTATGAATCCACTGATGATGATCATCAAATTCCTGCAATTAGCGTTAAAGATAAACGTGAATTTCTGCAAAAGTGCTCAGAAAATTTCGGCGCCTCTACGCTTGATATGATAATAGGTGATCGCTTGATGACTTGGATCATTGATGTGCAGGAAAGGTTCGGAATCAAGAAGAAGTCGTGTGTAGTAGTTGCATCGTCACGAACATCAGTGATGCTTGTTAGGAGAATATTGACACATTTAGATAAGAGAGGGTTCGAAATTTTTATTCATAGTATCCCGCTATGCGTTATTTTTGAAGGTTTGATTGTAGCCTGTTTGGAAAATTCCCTGGACACGAATATGATAATGTAAAAGTGGTATCGTCAACAAATGAATTGCCGTCGGCGGCAATCGTATGCATATTATGTGAGGATATCAATGATGATGTCGAAAAATGGCTTAGGAGACAAAATAAATCACATTTTGTATGTGTTGAGAACGTTCCAAAGTGTGCGAATAGCGCAAGAATGCATTTACTCATGCTGGGATGCGCCACGGCACAAATTCGAATGGTTGAAAGAGAAATGAACAAGAACAAGATGACGAATGGGGATGGTCCAAACTACGTGATTGCTATTGGTTAGTTTACGAGTTGATGGATAATTTCGAGTTCGTGAATTATAGACAGCGCGGTGGCAGACATTGGATCGCCATCGAATTGGTTCGAAGATCGTGAAGGCATTGCCGCGGCATTCGCCACTTCTTTTATCACCCATCTTATTTGAATGAACAGAGCTCTCCCAGATTTTGTATTTCATGTAATAATTAATTTACGTTGTTAAAATTTTAAACAGAAGAATCAAAAGATAACGGTATTTGAAGTCTTAAATCGGTTACAGGTTAAATGAGCTTGCATATCTTTGTTTCGTCCTAATTATTTATATTGTATGTTTAATAAAATTTTTCCTATTAACGAGACCATTAAATCATTATTATTGATTCTTATTCAATTATTACTGTAAAATTGGTTTTTTATTATTGTTAATGCCCATAATTTTAGCAGGCGATGTGATGACGACGAATGAAACAACATATGTGTCATTTTTTCCAGCGGATGACAGGAATGACACCGGTGGATTACTGCTCTCTTCGAAACGTATGACCGATTGGTGGGAAATTTCTCTGAGCATATTCTTATGGATGCTTATAAGCTTCACGGTTCTTATCCTATAAAAAAACTTATGGTTTGTTGATTTTTAAGGCAGTTAGTCTTGGCGCAACACTAATTTCACTGGTTTCACTTCGCAAACATCCTTACGTTTGTTTCCTCATTATTCCTATTTGGAGTAAGATCATCATCATTATATTATATAAACTATTTCTTTCAGTAATGATCATCATCGTCCCATCCGTCTTTGGAGGACCTACTTCTATGATTTTGGCTTTCGCACTAACTGCGTCAAATAACGTTTGATTGTAGCCCACATATTCATCTTTAACATTTACTTCAGGCGGTCAGCACTTGGTACTGTATGATACTTGGTATAATTCAAACTGTAGCAATATTTCTAGTCTCGCTTACGAAGTTGTACGCCACTCTGTGATGATTCTCAGCCGTTCTTCCATAAAATATTATGTATTATAAAATATAACAATTTAGAACAATAATAAACGAGATTTAAAGTTTAAAATATTCATCACTAATATGAAAAATGTTATGCTTCAAAAACTTTAAAATAAAGTTGTGGTTCATAAAAATTTAGGTAAAGCGAATATTAAGGGGAAAAGTTTAAGAAACAAAAACAGTTGATTGGTATACCGATTTCTATACAATCGTATTAAATAACAAGGGGACTATTTAGTTGGAGAACAAACTAATTATTTAATAGTTCTATTATTCCATATCCTTAACTCTGGCACAAACATCGGCGGTGAACGAGGAGCAGGATCCGCTACCTTAATAAATCAAAGATTATATATGTACAAAGGAGCGCGACAAACCTCCAAGATCTCCAGTCTTAGCTCTTCCATCAGCAATGGCATCAAATACAGCTTTTTCAATCCGGGCAGCATGTGATGGCAAGTTCATGTATCTCAACATCATAACAGCTGATAACAATAAGGCAGTTGGGTTAGCCTTATCTTGTCCGGCAATATCAGGAGCAGTTCCGTGGACAGATCTTAAAGAACAAATTTTTGAAACCAAGCCAGAAAATAATTACTCAAAGACGGCGGCTCCCTTTCCGATGTTTCCTGATGGAGTAACTCCGAGACCACCGACAAGACCAGCACACAAATCAGACAAAATATCTCCATACAAGTTTGGCATAACCAACACATCGTATTGCGATGGATCTTGGACCATGTTCAAGCATACAGTATCCAAATAAGCTTCCTTGAACTTGATATCCGGATAAAGAGCGGCTTGTTCACGGCAAATGCTCAGGAACAATCCGTCGGACATTCTCATAATGTTAGCTAAATTTAATAAAATTTAAAATTTGTTTGCATTCGCTTCAAATAGTTTGGGCATTTCATAAAGGATAAAACTGATTAAAATTTAAAATTTCTTGATTTATTTAAAATCGAATTATAAATATGGGTGACCAAAAATAAAAAACATTTAATTTTTAATCACATTTTAGTTTCTCGTTTGTCTACCCTATTTTCTAACCGACTTCAGCGAGATAAAATTTATTGTTAAGTCAGTAAAACCCCCAAGAAATCTGATTTTCAATACTGCTGAGCAATGTTATTAAAATCAAAATACCTTTATGGACGGCTGTAACGCATTTACGTCCGTTTTGACGAGCGTATTCGAACGCGAAACTAGCAACATTACGGGATGCTTCTTCAGTAATAAGTTTAATTGATTGAACAACTCCGCTAACAATCTAAGCAAAAGCCTCGATGAAAAAGATGAAAAAATAATAGAATACCTCGTGCTCAATACCAGAGTATTCTCCTTCAGTGTTCTCACGAATGGTGACGACATCAACGTTATCATACAACGTCTTGTGACCATCGAGAGAGCGGCATGGACGTACGTTGGCATAAAGGTTGAATTCCCTATATATTAAATCGTCGATATAATTGATAATAGTTTACTCACTTTCTGACAGCAAGATTGAGAGATCTGTGGCCCTTTCCAATAGGGGTCTCCAATGGACCTTTAAGTCCGACTTTGTTCTAAATCAAATTTAATCAAAATTTCCTTAAAAAAATTAACACCTGGTGCATGAGTTCAATGCATCTCGATGGAATGCGGAAGATACCATCCCGTCCCTTCACCGGGGTTACATCAACTGGATCCCAAGCAATCGGAGCATCGGCAGCCTAATGAATTTATATAAAGAGTTCTTAGACGAGAAATATCACTTCAAAAATCTTTTGGACGGCGGCCGAGATTTCCGGGCCAATACCATCTCCGGGAATGAGCGTAACACGACGAATCTCTCCCGAAGAGCTATAGCGCTTCGCAACCGTTTGTCCGATGGACGAGGCCTTCTTCATGCACTTGCCGAGCATTTTAGGTTCCTACGTTACTTTACAATTATTTTAGCTCATTTTCAAACATTTTAAAGATATAAAACCTATTTTAAAAAATAAATAAATAAAAAATTATTTAACGCGCAAATTCATTTTTCCGTTCGCAATGGAGCACGAATGTCTTTAAAAAAAAGGAGGCGGTGAGAACACACGGAAATTGACGATAGAATGCAGCCAGACACGTTGGATATTTGCCAAACCGGCTGGCTGGCTGGCATACAAACTCCTCTTTCCTTTTCTTTTTCTGATTGCTAAACGAACGAACGATAACTATAGCTATAGATTCATCAAAAAACAGAATATATATTGAAAATAAAAATAATCGAAAGCTGCATCGATTTATTTCCATTATTCGATTAAATCGAACAATAGAATTCCTCCAATTTACGTTAACATTATTTGATCCATCTAGTAAATAAATTGTTTGTCTTGAACATCTTATCAGTTAACTTTTCTTTATCAACATTCATAACCTATGTGATACTTCCGGTCTCATGCACCTCTCTTTTCTTTCCCGTCAATCATTGTTTATTTGAAGCCAGTTATGGAGGAAAGCTCATCGGAGCAATTTTCGATGAGATCCCGCGCAGCTCGAACCTCCTCCAGCGAGGGTACTACACCAACATACAAGGATATCGTCTACATCGAACGGAAAGTCAAAAATGGTGATACTCTTAATAACCTTGCCATTAAGTATCATGTCAATGTATAAACTAGTCATTGATGCATTCAAATCATGTCTGCTTGCAGGTTGCCGAGATTAAGCGTGTCAATAACATGGTCACCGAGCAAGATTTTCTCGCTTTATCAAAAATTAAAATACCGGTCAGTCGAATGAGAGTTGCACTTGGGCTTACATCAACAGCCAGTCAAGATGAAGACGAAGATAACACCGGCGACGAAGGAATTTTAATCGGTTCCAATCGATAGAATTTATTCAATCTTAATCTCCTTTTTATAGACATCGATGACCGAACGTCGCTGTTGGAGAAAAAGGATCGAGATCCGAGCGTCGAAGAAATATTCCATAAAACTGACTCAAACATTGGTAGGCATATTTTTTTCTTTTTTAAATATATATTGACCGTGCGAGGAAATCTCGAACACTGGGGAATCCGAACGGTTCGGAATCAAATAAAGGCGGAATACAAAATTCCGTCTTTCTCTATTGTATACAAAATAGTAGAAACACTGAAACCTTCCATAAGTTTTCAAAAAATCCTATTCATTTAATTGTAAGTTTAAATTTGACCAGAGCATATTTGATACTCGCTGAACTCTTTTGGATTCACTAGTGGAAAGCGTGGAAAACCTTGAATTAAAAGATTTATTTTATAATTCGAGAAATTTATTTCGAGATATCAAGCACCGTTTCAAAACTATATTTTACATATTATTTAATTTATTTATGCAGCACAAGTACGCGAAGCCTTACCCGAAGATGGAATAAACACTGGCTCATTTCACTTTGTAACCGCTAGCGCCCCTAGCGGTCCGACCCTATCTGCATGGGTTGTTGTCCTAGGTAATCTCCAGCAAAGATTTCTCCTCACAATTATAATTTTAAATTGCAGGAGTTTTATTAATATTCTGTGTCCTACCGCTAGTATTAACATTCTATGAAGAACAGGAGGAAGCCAAAACACACGTGCAATAAAATCAAATGCCATCATCATTTTGTAACAAAGCAATACTTTTAGTTAAGAACTCACTATAAGACCTTAGAAACCCAAGGGAGACCAACTTGTTACTGTACAATCCTGTTAGATTTAACTTATTTTTTCAAATTTATATGTATTCATAATCATTACGACTGTGATAGTAACATAATTGTTTCAAGTGCACATCATACAACAGAAAATTAACCCGCACAATGTGATGATTGACGAAATACTAATATTCTAAATAAAATACATGAAAATCTAGCATTTATGAAACAATGAATCACATCAACAAAATTTTAAAACATAATTATACAATTTATTTGAAAAATATAAATATATCTAAATAATAAAACCGAATAAAAATACCGCGACGATATTCTCACTTAACAACCAAAATGTATGCTGCTGATGGTGTTCTTCTTTGCTTTTACTATGACTACATCTAATTACAGTCATCATCTGCTTCATTCTGATAATGATTCACGTTCTTTACACGCTATTCGACACAATTCCTCCAATCCTCCATTGACAGGTCTAATTGAAACACTTAAAATTATTTTTTAAAGAAATTGTTCGACAACTTACCCATTCGAGAGAATCTTCGTCTTTGGCTTCCTATTGAATATTTGAAGTGCTTGTTCATATGCAATGGATTTGTACTGTAAGAAACATTTATGGAAATTTAAAATCATGGAAATAAAACACTCGAGTCGGTATGCAACAGCGTAATTAACATTAAAATCAAATTTATATAGGAATAAGAAAAAGAACATGACCAATAGGGACATGTACTTTTTAACAACACCACGCCAATTGAAATGATAAATATGGTAGCTCAGATGCTAGAAGCCTAGAGCCTTTTTATAATTTCCATAGAATTTTAGACCAAATCGAATCAATCACTTTACGTCAACATAAATCAGAAATAATCACGTGCATCTATTAAACACTTAAATATTAGAAAATCATAATTTTCAATTGGCGTGCAACACAATTTAATTTTTAAAAATTTTTGAGTGTTTTCGCAGATTTTTTGTGTGAAAACCACATTTTTTTCTCGATGATACTGTTAATCTTTCATCCGTTAAAAACTTTATTCTATACTTGTTGCCAACTTTCTTGCATACATTCTCAGAATTTTAATAGAATATTAGTTAACTGAAAACTTAAGCTTTCCATATGAACGTAATGATTTTAACTATATAACGTCTTGAGTGAACCACGATAATTAAATCGCAATATGATATTTCAAAGATTAACACAAATATCAATTATCGAAAAAATACTAGTAATAATAAAATTCCGTACCTTGGCATAACAAATAACAATAACTTGAGGTAGTAATACTGTGCATGTAATATGAATTGAGTGAATTAATGAATAACTAGGATCCCGTTTTTGTACCATTCTAACGATTCGATCGAATAAATCCCCGACATCGTCATCTTAACTACAATTCATTTATTGAATAGAACTTTAACAAAAAACCTGTTAATAAATTATTTGTGCAAATTGTGATATTTATACCCTCATTTTTTGGCTTTTTGTACAGTTTTACACGATTTCCATTCCATAGCGAGTCAAATACGCCATCAATGTTTTCGTTAATCTGAAAACAAACCAATAATTAAATGTCATAGCTACTATTAAAATTATTTAAAAACAAGCGACTTCAGACATGGAAAACCTATCTAACCATTTAACACGAATCGAAATGTAAGGTCCTGTATTGAAAAGTTGCCACCGAGACCGAGGGGCTGAAGAAGAATGGTTCCCCAAAATAAAATGAAATCGATTTTCTAAATTATCAACCTTAAATTGGTGAAATAAAACATATTCTTATATTGATGAGGTTTGATCAATATTGTTTATTTTTGTATCAGCTTGTATCAGCTTAATTTCGAATAAATTCGATTTCTTTTTCTGAGCATACCATTTGAAAAATCCTATCAACTATATCATCTAGCTCTCCATAAATCACCATCGGTGATAGGCGAAATGTAAAATTTTCAAAAAATGGAATCGATAACCTGGAATAAAATTAGAAACACCATTATCTTAATCGAATATAAAAATTTCGAATCTAAATCCGTTGGAATATTTTCAGATTCAAATTTTTGAGTTTTCACGAGGAACGCAAAATTTAATCAACGGTTTGAAAAATTACAATTCCGTACAAAACCCATAATTAGGAATGTAACTTCGGAATCAGGAATTCCGCCCATCACTGATTACCAGTAAAAGTATAAACTAAAGAATTATTTGAAAAATAAAGACCAAATGAATTGGTAAAATAGGAGCTCACTTAAATCTAGAATTTCGTAAAATTTTTAAGCTTCAGCACGCCAACTGGAACGCTAATTAATCGTGTTTAGAAAGCATTCTCAAGTCTAATATTTTGTGAAGATTTTATTATTTTTAAAGTGATGACCAACTGAGGTCGACAAAATTTTTGTAAAGTTCACGTAAGTTTTAACACGAACGTAAAAATAAAAAGCCATTATTTCTATTTGGCGTGCTTCAGAGATATATAAAAGAAAGTCTGTAAAATGTTAAAATTTACAGGAAAATTAGTTTCTAATTTACACGCTAAAAAACGTTAAAAATGAAAAATAAGTATAGCTAAATCGTCATTTTCACTTGGAGTGTAAAGTTGATAAACAGTTATTTTGTAATTTAAAAACGCTTTCTTTCCTTACTCTCTGAACACAAATTAATATCCGAAACCCGACTACTAGCTAAACTCAACGATATTGCACGCCTTATGAAAATTTCGATTATACTATATACAAGTTATCCGTAATCTTTTTATCAATACAATTAACACTCTAAATATACGCTCATTCAAAATTTTAGAGATATAATAAGTTCTATGTTTGATTTCATTTTAGTTGCTGTATGGTTGACCAATATAAAACTATAGAAACCAATAACATTAACCATTGCATTATTACAAAACCTTGAAAAAGCATTAACCTCGTTGGAAATCTCAAAGTTACCGAAAACTACTAAACACGACAAATACTAAAATAATGAATGCATAACTAACAAAAGCCCACTACTAAAGGCTTACAAAAATTTCCTACCACATTCATTAATCCTTTTGATGATTTTTCCGTCGACACCGATGACGATCGTGACCTCACATCCGCTGACATTTCTTTTTCTATAAACACAATTATCAAACACTATCGACTGTGATTATCCGTTATACCTTTATTCGAGCTCATCTCATCAATTGTAGGTGAGGAGGTCGATTCTGATGACAACCTATCAGATGCTGCCGGCGACCTCGAGCACTCCGGCACATTTTCCATCCTCTGCTTCTTTATTAATTCATCATCATCAATTCCCCTTTTTCGTTTATCGTTCAGCTTCTTCCTCGGCGATTCCTTTAAGGATATTCAATTCGTCAAAAGAATTAATCGCGATAAATTTAAAATTTGAAAGCATATTGATACCAACTTCATTATTCCACCATTTCTAGATTTATTTAATAACGAGCTAGTTAGTTTTTACCCTCCTTTAAAATTAGGCACAAAATAAAAACAAACATTTTGCTTCTCATAATTTTCTTTCGAAGACGTCGGCGAAGATGTTGACTGATTCGACATTGAACCTTTTCCATTTTCCATAACCTCTGAAGGTTCATCAATCTCATACTTTCCTTTAATCGCAGACCCCTTAAAATTCAAAACACTACTTCACTTAATTCAGACAAATTACCGACCCTTTTAAGGCCCCTAATATTCATGAAATCCAAAGCCGCCTTGAACGCAATTTTCAGTTCATCATCAGCTTCTGGAGGAACTACATCAGTTTTGCAAAATGCATAGGCTACCTAAAATCCGATTGCTAATTTCTAATTACTACTCATTTCTTTTGAAAACCTTCGGATGACATGAAAATTTCGGTGCTCTCGTATCCATTGGATTTGGTAGAGGAAAGAAATAATATGTTAACTTTTTTGGATATACGTTTTGCACCTAAACCAATTAATTTATTTCAAATCTCCTTTAACAACAATTTACTAAAGCTGGCCACATTGGTGATTTTCGATAAGGTACCCATATGACATCACCTTTCTTTATTAAACTTGCATTGTTTGCCATCCCTTCAATTCTTGAAATTGTTCCATTTCTTTCCCATCAAGTATAGTCTGCGCTTTAACACTTCAATCCGTCACAAACCTCACTAATAAAAAATTTTATTAGAAAAAACAATAATTTACAATTAAAATATTCTATGGGTAACCGATTTGAGTAATTTAATAACATCAATAGACGAACAATTGAGCAATTGAATAATTAATCTAATATTGGCACTTCTTTTAACAACATATAAACAATTCAATTATTATTAAAACACAACTAGATTATCTTGTACACGGTAACAGCGAAACAAACTAAACCTCGAAGAAAAATGCAAAAAAATATTTACAATTTGAACAAACAATTTCTTAAAATTCTATTTCTATCTAATAGTTAAAATGGCAACAATTTCCGATTGATATATTTGAATAATTATTTCCTTTCTAATAAGTGAACCAACTCGATTACCTGAAATACAAAATAATTAATTATAATTGGATTATTTGAAGCAGTGTTTAATAAATTAAAGTTAGTGCATCAGACAACAATAACAACTGTTAAATACACATAACAATATGATTAATAGACTCACTTAATTAATAACGATTATAATATATTAAATTATAAAACACCCCGTAGAACTGTAAAAAATCACTCGTTTTCAGACTAAACTACGTGACACGCTTATTATATAAATTAGAATTTTACAAAATCAATAACTTGAAATAGCTCAGAAATACAAGAAAATAACTATTTCAATTTGGCGTGCAGGAGCAGAATCATACATATTTTCAATTTTTATTATCACATTATATTTCAAATTTTTTGAAGGAGCGTTGCGAACCGCGAACCAACTCTATTTTTTTAATAGTCGCAACGCGCAGATTTTTGCAATGCGTCGTCAAAAATTTGAAATAGTCTATAGATAATTCAAAAAAACATGATTCTCCATATTTCATACCATTGAACGCTAACTGAAATGAGAAAAAAAAGACGAGTTAAAGTGATTCAAATTATTATTCTAGAAATATATGGCTATTTTTGTAATAAATTAAGTAGTTGGCTACATTTTAAAGTGATTTTGGAAAAATTGAAGCTTTTTAGCTTACTGTCTACTAATATATTTTATATAATCTGAATATAAACTGATTGTTATAATGGAACAATACCGTTCTGGAGTGGAAATAACTATTTTAAATTAAATATTATTTTCTGGTTATACTTTAGGCTACTTGTAAGGAAAATTCCAATAACCTACTAACTATATATACCACTAAGTATATATTGAAAAACATATTCATTATTTTTCGACATAGCTATTATCAAAATATAAGAAATTGAAAATTCAATTTCAACATTTTTGAATTATTTTCAATGGTCTCAAAGAGATCATGAAACAAATATTCAATTTATGTTAATAATTTCTCTGTTTTTCATTATATTTCTTCAAAATTTTTAGATCAAATCAGATTGATTACTTTTATTTTTTATGAAAATAAAATTGGAATTGTCAATTTCTTATATTTTGATAATATTATCTGTCAATAATTAGAAGCTATTAAATTTAAAAATTTCATTATTTTTATGGTAATGAACATATTATTTTCTTAATTATGCAATTTATATATTTGTCCTTCTCATTATTACAACAAGTTACTCTATAAAACTATACATTATTTATTCCATTGAAATAATTTTATAATAAGCGTATCACTTTAGAAAAAATGATTTCATAAAAAAACGAACCTTTTCATAAGTTGTGAAAGACACTCCAACCGCAATTGGTCCTTTAATCCAATTCATACTAAGTCCTTTATAAAGTCCACGTTTCAGTCCTTCTGAAATATTATATCAATCGTTTCATTTTAATATCACTGAGTTTAAAAAAAATCTTCTTCAAAACCCGTAATACTGCAATAGAGCGCAGTTACAACAATTTTCTAAATTAGGAATTGAAGGTCCCCGTCACTATAAAAATCATGAAATTAAGGTAAGCATAAAACAAAAATTTAACATATTTTAAGATTTTCAGGAAAAAATTCTACTTAAGTTATTAATTTATCATCATCAATTCTCAAATAGTTCGACTTTATGGAAGAAAGATATTTCACGATATAAAAAACATTAAAAACTAGGAATATTAACTGCTCAACTTATAAAAATATATTTCATAATGATTATTTCAAAAGAAAAAACCCTAACCCGTCTGGTAAATATGAGCCATCGTCCTCAACGGACTCCATCCTTTCGGAACTCTTCCAGTTTGCATCCGTCTCCTAACAATATCGAGTGGATATGATGATGACTGTCCAATCAATCCAGCAACCATCCCAAAGAGCATTCTCCAAGCAGAATTCTCCTGAATATAACAAATCATTCATTTTTTGCTAAGATAAACATAAAAACCACCTTTCTTCCAGTTTCTTCGCGATATAATATTTTTAGTGATTCATAAGTGAAGAATGATGAACCAGCATATGGAATAACACCTTTAAATAATTATTATGTAGTATTCGTCAATTTATCTAACTCATAAGTATTTAGGATGAACCTCTAACTAAATTATTTTTTTAAAAAATATGTCGATTTTGACAAAAATCAAAGATATTACAGAAAGAAGCGGTGTCAAATTTATGATTGAAAATAATCATTAAAATGTTTTTGAAGCGATCATCCCGTGCCGAGCGCGCATATTCTATAATATTTTTGTTATTTCAATTTAATGTAATCCTATATTCATGGTAGTTTGACCATGAAAGTAGTTGTGATTAAAATCTTTAATTCTCATGTTTTGATATTTAAGTCGTGTATAACAAACTATGTACAAAAACATTACCTAAAATAGTTGGATAAATTCCTCGATACAATAACCGTATGCCACCTTCTTTGTAAGTTTTCACAAAAACCGAAGATAGTGAGTCATATTCCCTCTTCGAAGATACTGAAAGTCGTGCCTTGGCGGTATCTAATGGATACGTGCACATTGTTGCAGTAGTAGCAGCTAACGAACCAACGCAGTACCGCCGAAACGGTGTTCGTGTTCTGAATTAATAGTAAATAATCGCTTATTAAAGTAAATAAAACATACCCATTCGCATCAACTTGGAGCAATGTTTTGTATTGTTCAAATGCAGTGAATTGAATCGATGCATATGGGATAACACGAGCCATTGTCGCCGAATTTCCTCGATACAATGCAAAAAACCCATTCTCCTTGAATGTTAGTTTGATGAATTTTAATGCTGATTTGATTGAGTAACCACGAGTGCTAGATACTATAAAATTCTTATTAGATAGAAGGTATATAGTAGTTCTGGGATGTTCAAATTTCTCTATTGTTTATTAATACAAAAAAAGAAATACTGGTTACCTTGAAAATAAATCTTTGTACGGTCAAGGGGTGCTATAGTCGTTTTAGCAATAGCTCCTGCGACTGCACCGGCCCATAAAGATAATGCAACTCCCGGTTTCGGACGGTGCTAAAAGAATAATTCCATATAATACTAAATTTTAAAACTCAAGACTAACGTCATTGTCTTCCTTCATCCAAAATCAAAACTAAACACGGTGACCGTTAAGTATTATATGCAGACCAGTGAGCGAGATGAATCAAAATAATAATAAAATAATAATTCCTGCAAAATTAAGCAAATTAAGTTTGAAAAAAACAGGTTGCAGTACACGCGTGATGTGTATAGTTTTTTATTATCAACACTACCATTATAGTCATACAACTAGTCAAAAAATATAAACAGGCTGGAACAAAAACATAAAAATGTCTAATTACTTCTAAACAAATAGTCCACGGCTAATTATGAAACAATTCGGATAAATGGTAATTAAATTGGCTAATTTATAAAGTCAAAGTATAAACACCAACTGATATGATTTTTTATAAACAAACCAATATGAAAATAGTACGAAATTGATAAGAAATGATACTTTTCCCGTCGCTTACAAAATAATTTATTTTTTGTGTTTCAACTAAAGCTATCCGAAGGTCGCGACGTGCATCATTATCACTTTACCTTCTAATTCTTCTTGTCGTACTCAATCAAACCATTTATCTTCGGGTGCTCGATTATCATCGGCTCAAATGCGCTCCATGGACAAATTTTGTATTTGTTTGTTCCTCTTTAACAAACTTATATACATAAACAAATGCAAATTAAGAACTTATTATATTTATACATTTATGAATCTCAATAATTGTAAATTTTTATTTATAGTAAAAATAGTCTTAAACTGTTATATTTAAAATTTTTGCATGTTTCTATTGCTTAATTTTGTAACGATAACTAACCTAAAATAATACTTAAAGATTTTAGTGCTAAATTACTTTAGATATTTCAAGAAAACTAAATATTAAACCTAAAAATGTTAGAAGTTAGATTGTGGCCTTCTGGAAGAAAATTATTTTTACATTTTCGTCCACGGCCACTAAATTTATTTTAATTTTATTTTTTTGTTTTCATTACTTTTGCGAATATTAACATTATTTTTATGAGAATTCATTCATGCGTTACATAAATTGTCATTTTTTAAAATTTAAATATTATATTTTTTCGTTTTTTAATGCTAAGAATTAATAAATTAGGTACAATTTGAACGGAGTTGGATATTGTCTTATTTTATTTTACAATTAAGGCTAACGAGCCTATTTGGAGCAATAAAATAATGAAAAATGGTGTTATCAACTTGTCATAAGTAGTAAAATTTTCAAATTTTTCTCTTCTATCACATGGATATATGTCATCAATTTTTTCTAATTAGTTGGTAACATTCCTTATTAGGGCAAGATGAGACAAACCTTGTACCGTTTCTTCTTAATTTCATGCGTAATTTTTAGCACGACAAATTAAAATCGAAATTATACTATATACACAAGGAGTGACACGTGTAATTTTGACAGTTTACAAGTCTTAAATTTTCTCAAAATCTTCAACAATTTCTGAAGCGGTAGATTAAATAATTTCTCAGCTCTTGTTAATGTGAGTTCAGCTGGTTCCGGTTTCTCTGCTTCTTGTAAAATTCAGACTGCTATGATTGTATTAGGCCGATTCATTTAAATTAATTTAATTCTATGTAAACTTATTGTTGTCCTTGTCATGCTAACGTTCGGATCTTGAGAAGAAAAATAAGGAATATAGCTTGCGTTCATATATATATATATATATATATAAATTTTGGAAATACATTGTAAAAATCATAAAATTTAATATGAGTAGTTTATTTATCGAAAATTATTCCATGGTAAATTAAAATTATGCTGACTTAAGTACGTTGAATTTTACAATCCGTCATGTTTTTATAGTTAGGACGAAAGAAAATTAATTATCTAGC
This sequence comes from Caenorhabditis plicata, assembly GCA_963931815.1. NCBI lineage: Eukaryota > Metazoa > Nematoda > Chromadorea > Rhabditida > Rhabditidae > Caenorhabditis > Caenorhabditis plicata. Next base: position 17,970,871 of record OZ007492.1, on the reverse strand, counting down.
TTGGACGAAATACGCTACGTTGTGTTGGAAACTGTTTTAATCTAATTTTATTGTATAATTGTCATCTGCACGCTAACCGCAATTAAAAAAAAATACTGAATAATTTATCAGCTTAATGAATTAAATTTAATGTGTGGCTTAAAATATACATAGTTTACTTAAAACTTTCCTGAAAATCTCAGCTAGTAATTGAATTGATTTTTTTGATTAAATTTCGTAAAACTTAATCGACGTTTGCCGGTGGTGGGCATCTTATATTATTTTGCAGATTTAAATTCTGTAAATATCGTATTTATCATTTTATATTATCATTATTGTTTTTAGACTTTTGAAACAATATGACAGATGTATGGCCAAAAATAGAAAGAACCACAATTTCCTCTTCAGTTCCACATCAGCCGTATAATTTAGATGAGAAACCACCATTCAATCGTACTATCAATGTGTAAGCTTATATGGATTAATGAGGGCAAAATATATTAGTTTATTATAGATATCCAATGACGAATTATATATTCGGAACAAAAGATGCACAAGCTGAAAAGGACAAATCCGTACCAGAACGCTTTAAGAGAATGAAAGAGGAATACGATGTGGTATTTAATCTTTTACGTATATTGTTTCATTACAATCGTTAATCTTTTAAAGAATGGTATGCGAAGATCCGTTGAAGCTGTTCTTATAGTTCACGAGCATTCACTTCCTCATATTATGTTGCTGCAGATTGGAACAACTTTCTTTAAATTGTATGATTCGTGCGCAAATTTTTAGAAAAAAAAAACTTGTTGCAGACCTGGCGGTGAATTAGAGGCCGGAGAAGATGAGAAAACCGGAATGATACGACTATTGAATGAGATTTTGGGAAGGACTGACGAAGAGGCTACTGAATGGACAATTGAAGATGAAGTTGGGAATTGGTGGCGGCCGAACTTCGACCCACCGCGGGTAATAAATTGCAGAAGTTTGGGTAGTAACTATTTTTTTTTAAGTATCCTTATATCCCGCCTCATGTGACGAAGCCGAAGGAGCACACAAAGCTGTTGCTTGTACAACTTCCACCAACAGGTCAGTTTTATATGATTCAATCAACTACCTTTATACCTATTTTAGCAACTTTAAATGTCCCTAAGAATTTCAAATTGGTAGCGGCGCCATTGTTTGAGTTATATGATAATGCAGCGGCTTATGGACCTGTTATTGCCAGCCTTCCAACAACATTAAGCAGGTAAAAGTGCATATTATCACTCTTTTTTGCAAAAGTGTTAACAATAGGTTCAACTTTATCTTCAATGACCCTAATACGGCTTAAGCTTACAATTGGATTAAGGACGATTTGTAAGAGCAATACATAATTTATAAATCATTTATGTAAAGATTTTTTTAATCTGTTGTAACATTTTGTTATTTTTTTGAGTTACTGTAATTATGGCGATCTCTATTATAAATGTTATGTAATAAAGTATTATTATAATTCAAAAATATTATTGTTTGTTTTGAGCGACAAAAACAAGCGGAAAAGGAAGCCGAAATCAAAACCGATTATGTAATTTGCATAAGACACCCAGCTGAGACTTTTTGGCAGATATCATCATCTGTGTGCATTTGATGGACGACCATATGCCGATGAAGGCGAAGATGATGTTGAATATGATGGCAAAAGCCATGGCTCGGTGATTAACCGACAAGACTTTCATTTTGTGATTAATAATTGAGACGAATGCTCGCGAAGATCTGTCATTGTTGCGAAACGATGGCCGTTTCATTCGGAACGATCAATATTGAGTGACAGAATAGTCGAAATGTGAAGAATACATTGTTTGGTATTATCATCTCTGCAATAATTATGGAATGAGAGAGAAACTTGTTTTAACTGTGATATTCACGCAAAACTTACAATTTTATTTTCTTGGTACGCCAAATGAAAATTACGATTTTTCTATAATTATTGTCCTTTTCAGAGATCGGTGCCTAATGGAAGAGGAAAAAAATTAGGATGGAATGAGGTTCTCGTTTGGACGACCACTCTTTTTTCGAAATAATGAGCAGCACACATTGTAGAGGAATTGACGAAAAAGTTGTTTGTGGCCATGTGGCCGCCCATCATTTTCTCTTCTTTTATTGCTCTTCCATTAGGCTCCAATCTCTGAAAAGGACAATAAAAGCGTTTTATTAATTTCCACGTGAAAGTTTAAAACTAATTTTACGTCAACTATTTCAGGCTTTTCTTAAAATATTTCTGATGTTTCAAGTTTTTGCAAAATTTTGTCTTAAAGCGGATTTGAAAGACGTATTTTTAAGATATCATTTGGGGTGTCTGGGATATTTGAGATATTATTCATCAAAATTTTACAAATCGCTACACGTCAGGAAAAACGTAAACAACATTTTGTTATGAGTCCCACGAAACAGTTCGTGGCGTTGGAAGTTATATAATACATAATTCTGTTCCACGTCCTTCACTTTTTTATTGAAATTCTTTATTATTTAAAGCATAACTTCTTTGAATGGTTTAGAACCGTTTCTAATTATTGATTACTCGTCTTTAATTTTGTAAAAGGTTCAAAAATGTTTAAAAATTCTCTAAAAATAATTAATTTAAATAAAGAGTGCAGGCTGTGATTTGCAAATTGTCCACGCTTGCACATGATTTGGCAAATAAAGTGTGCCTTGATTTTCTTGATTTTTTAAAGACAGTCTGGGGGAAGGGTCTTGAAAATATAGGCTATGTCTAATTTTTGACGAGGCATTGCAAACCTCTGCGTGTCGTTATGAAAATTATGAAAAGAGAGTTGTCTTTTGTGTATCTCTGTTTATAATAGTCTTGCAGCGCAGCGGTCCGCAATGCGTCGTCAAAAAAGTTGTCATAGCCTATTGTCGTGGTGTAGGTTAATGAAAAATTAGGGGTAAAGGAGCATACCGAAAAAAATATGGTCTCACTTGGGCTGGTGTAGATTTAATTTGCAATTTGTTTATTATTTCGATCCTAAATATAATAAATTATACCTAAAATTTTTATTATAATAATTATTATGTTGATTTAACAACCAATTTAGTAAGAGAAAACAAAATTGTGATGAAAAAAGCGAAATAATAAACAAATTGCTAATTAAATCTACACCAGCCCAAGCGAGACCATTTTATTATTCGGAATACTCCTTTACCCCTGATTTTTCATCAACCTACACCACGACAATATATATTATAAATTTCAACCGCCGGGGACGGGATAGTCATTTTTATAGAAAAAAAAAACGGGTCCGTGGAAAGCATGTTATTTTCAAACCCAATGTTATATCCAGCCGGTTATTCTATTTTTTCAAAAATTCGAGGTGTAGATTCATGAGAAAATTCTCGTAAAGGAGCATAACGAAAAAATTGGTCTTGTTTGTAGGAAAAGAGACAAACGTCGATTTAATTTTTTACATGTATTTATTAATTTCGCTTTTATTTCTTGATTTATTTTGTTTTCTCTTAATAAAAAAATTTACTTTAACACACCACATTATTCTGTGCCGTGGTCGTGTATAAATTTTATTCCACGTTTTTGTTTCGAAGAAAATGCTTTTTTTCGTGAATGATGTGAAAACGTTTTATATAAATTCGGTCGGGAATTAAAGTAAAAATGCTCGCCCAATATTTAACTAATCAAAATGCATTAGAAAGAGCTGTACATAAACACGTGGCCTTAAATGTTGATACTAACACCTCGACGGCGCACTACTGCCAAGAAACAGCGCCGCATTGCAAACACTGGTGAATCCGAACGCGTCGGTTGAGAACAAAACGCGCTTCGGCGACGGAAGAAAAAGCTTTTAATAAGAATTACTCAAATCTTGGCACTCCAGGGTTCCTCGCGACAATTGAAATACAATATAGAACTAAATTAAAGTCTAATGCACTCCAGTGCCAAGAAACCGCGCCGTCTTGCAAATACTATCCTTTAATTTATTATTTTTATTTTCAATATTTTATTTATCCGTTAACGTTTCATTCTGCAGAAATCCTGATAAATTAATGAAAAGAAATTCTTAGTACCTCAATTAATGGACCAGAAGAGTCTACATCGTCAATATAAGTGACTTGTGAATATTGAAAATGAAAATAATAAATTAAAAAGTTGGGTTTGCAATTTGTGCGAACTCTTTTGCAATGCGGCGCGGTTTCGTGGCAGTGGAGTGCTAATGATATAAAAACAAAACTTTTTTCAAGATCATTAGATCCACGGTCATGAAAATTGAAATAATAGGATTTTTAAATAAATTTTGGAATTAAAAAACATTTACGATACGCTTAAATGTTTCAACTATTTTGTATACAGTAAACATATTTCTTGTCTCTTAGCCTGCTTCTGAATACTTAAAATCGATGTTTTAAGATTTCTCTCGCGAACGAAGCGTATTTAGTTCGCGGCGGATTTCCGTATTCCGAAATTCAAAAACTTCCATTCCGACCATCTCTGGTACATATTATATGTCAGGAAATGTCAGGAAAAATCTGAGAGCACATTGTTTTCATAAAAACGATAAAATCCTGTCCTCCTGAGTGAGTAAAATTATCGAAAATGACTCTATTCGGTGAACTAAAATTTGTTTCCAATTTCCAATATCTATTTGTCTAATTGTTTTTTTTTTGCCAAATAAAGATTTTTATATACATGTGTTATACATATTTTTAAAGCTCTTGAACAGCTCTATCATAATATAAATGTAAATATTTAATTGGTCTTTTATTTAAAATTGTTTTAACTTGTAGAAGAAACGTGAAAAAATCCGAAATTCGTGTTCTTTTACGCTATTACTGGAAACAAGGTTTCAACGCCTTCAACCTCGCATATATTTTTTGCAGCAGCAGGCGCCAATATGGTCTCGGATCGTACTGCTTGTTCAAAATATTTAACTGATCTCGAGGACAAGACACATTCAGGCCGACCTGCGACAGTGGATTCTGAAGCAATCCGTGGAGCTGTGGAGACTAATCCATCCATGAGAACTCGCAGATTGTCGGCCGAGCTCGATATCAGTTTTACGACATCTTCACGCCCTTGGGAAAGTCAATTGACTCTGCCGAGAAGTACCTCATGCTTTGACTGAAATTCAAGCTCAAAAACGTGTCGAGACTTGCCGAAAACTGCTCGAAAATCCACAAGATTACCGTTTTATTCGTAGAATTGTAACTTTTTATAAAAAGTGGATTTACTTCTGTAATCCGGACTGACGAAATCAATGATTGGAACCCGGTCAAACGGTAGCAAAATGTGATTGTTTCTCAAAGAAGGCACTTCGGTGTGTTTGGTGGAATTTCGAAGGCGTCTATTACTTCGAGCTAGTTCCAAATGGTCGGACCATCGACGCAGATCTTTATTGTGCCCAAATTGATCGAATTCAAAATGTGACTTATCTGACGAACCAAAAATCTCACGCCAATTGAAATTATCGTTCTTGGCGGTAAAATTTCAGCATATTATTATTATTATATTTTTAAGATATTTTAGTTCGTACGTAAATTTAATTCCTGTAAATTTTCGTCATTTAAAGTTCAAATCGTGTAAAATCCCATCATTGAAAGCCCACTGGATATGCAAAAATCTCGTACGTTTGGAATTTAAGTCATTTAAATTCACAGATACAATGTCGACACCCATGTGCAGTTTTAGAAAAAGCGTCAATTGGTGTTGCATCCAAACTCATTGCTTATTTATTATTAATGCTCAATCAAGTCACACACCTACACACATACGTACATACAAATTACGATATGATGTAACAGGTCATGAACTGTCACCTGCCACATCTGCCCACAAGAATTTGAGACTTGTGGATTACGGTAAGCGATAAGCTGATTACCTCGAAAAAGCATGTGATCATTTTTCACAACAAATACAACTATTTTCTCATCTGTAAAACATTTCAATAGAGGCCAGATGAAATTCTCCAAAACCACGCCAAATGCAATTCAAATAAATCGTGTTGAAATCTAATTTCTCTGGGAAAATATAGGTATTATGATTTGATAAAAATAGAAAAAGCTGAACAATTGGCGTGAATTAGATTTTTGTAAGATACAAGTACACGCCAAATGTAACTGTCAAATTAAGAGCTCAGAATATTAGAAAATGTTCATGTGCATGTTTTAGAGAATCACTATTTCCATTGGGCGTGCAGAAAACGGCCATATGAAGATAATGATTCTTCCAAAGCAAAGGTTTTTTTTACATTTTAGGTTTTTTTTACGTTTTAAACGTTTTTAAATGGAAAAGTATTCGTAACGACACGAAAAATTAAATTTGAGCACGTTTATTGAGCTTGTTACCATTCCTATTCTAATAAAATCTATCGTTTCTATCCGATGGATTCAAAAAATAAAAACCGATAACATTAAAACATTACAAATGATAAAATATTGTCAAAATCAAATGCAAATCCCAATATCCGCGCATGCGACGCCTCCTTCCACCATATCCACCACTCTGACCCCGCCCACAATTCGAACCGAGCCGACTGGTTGAATGGCTCAATTAGAAGCACGCACTCAATGGAAATCCCACCGTTCAACAATTTCCTTCTACAATTGGGCAACATTTCAAATGTTGGAAGCCAACCAGCCACCATCAACAATGGTAATCAGACATCCGATAATGGTTTGAAATAATTTTTGTTCAGATTTTTCCGCGCAATTATGGAATCTTCTACGCCTACAACTCGAAGAAATGGTGTCTGTCAACAAACTGGAAAAGTCTGAAAAAGAGTCGACGCAACAATTTTCGATTAAGAGCCTTCTCAATATTGACACAGATGAGGACAAGCCAGTGAGTGATAAGGCATGGGGGCATTTGAGGAATTGTTGCGTCATTGCAGACTCCATCGCCATCGTCTTCTTCCACGAGCACCGAAATCCCGTCGTCTTTCACGTTAGAATCATTGAAAACGATTGATGGAAGATCAGTCAACAAGAAAAGGTAACAAGAATAGCCTTTATACTTTGGACGGCTTAACTAATCTTTATTAGGACGTTAACAAGGGAAGAATTTTTTTCTAAATTTGTTCATTTATAGTTTCGAATACAGGCTTTCTCGTGGTGTACTTGGTTTTCTGCACAAATTTCTAGAAGTCGAGAAAATTCCATCTGAAAATATGCTTCCACTTTCCCCTGTTTCCTCTATCTATCCCTTGTAAGAAGAACCATTCAATAATTTAGATTATTATTATGAGTTGTACTATATAGTTTAAATAATAATATTTAGTAAGAAATAAGGTTTGTCTCAATGTTAAACTTAAGCGCTATTCTAAGTGAGCGCGCTCCACTACCACAAAGTATGCGCAAATTTCAAGAGACCGCGCATCAATTGCGCAAAATACGCACTTTCAATTTACGATTTCCTTTCATTAATTTTATTATTATTATTGTTAATAGAAACATTCGTTTAAATGTTTTATAGTATTATAATGTTTTCGAAAGTTCCTCGGCATTGTGCAATTAGTAAATATTAGAGCTAAATCCGAAGAGTGCGAAAGGAAACATAAAAATTATGTTTTCTCGAAAATGTATGGTAAACAAGTCTCACAAAATTTGTCATTTTCTTCTCTCTCTATTCGCATTACTTAAAATAGCACGCCAAATGGAAATGCCGATTTTGCCAATATTTAAACGTGTCTTACTAATTTCCACGTATTATTTTCATATAATTTGACACGTCATTGTGACTAACTCATCTTAAATTATCTAAAAACATGCGCTTCTTGCCAAAATTTGCAAAATGAGCATCTTTACTGAGCCCCCAAGTTAACCATTCAATTTGGTGTGAAATAGTAAAAATACTTTTTGAAGGAGTTATAAGGATTTTTTTAAACAGCAATAGGTGCGCGATCGTTTGCAATTTGCGCGTATTTCGTGGCATGACCGCTTTAGGTCTTGTAATTGTAGATATTTTAAAGTATTTTTATTTTTCGTGAAAACTTTTAAACGCCAACTAAAGACATAAAAACAGGTTCTCAGAAAAGTCACTTAAATCAAACGTTTTTTATAAATTTAAAGCGCCTGAGACATTTCAAGGAAAGCCTGTAGAATTAACACTTGCAGGGGGAACTTATATTGTAAATTCGCCATTAACGTTTGACATTCTTTTACGAAAAAAGTTTACAAATCTTCTTGTGCCCAAATTCCTAAAATTCTCGAGTGATATTATACCGAAAAATAGTACCAAGATCAAAGCATTTTCCTACTGTCGTCAAATGAAATATTGTCTTGCTAGATTTATTGCAAAAATGCATTTCATTTGACTACAGTGCGTAAAAATCGTCACATTTTTAAATTTTTATCCTAATGGGGTGTCTACTTAATATCCATTAAATATTGGAAGCACTCCACTACCCCGAAACCGCGTCGCATTTCGAAAGAAAAAGGATGCATTGTCTTTTTCAGAGATAAGTGCCTAATGGAAGAGGAAGAACTAAAATACAAAATAGTGGCCAGCAAAACGAGACCACTCCATTGCCACGAAACCGCGCCGCATTGCAAACTCAACCTTTTAATTTATTATTTTTATTTTCAATATTTACAAGTCACTTATAAGACTCTTCTGGTCCCTTAATTGAGGTACTAAGAATTTCCTTTCATTAATTCATCAGGATTTCTGCAGAATAAAACGTTAACTGATAAATAAAATATTGAAAATAAAAATAATAAAACTATTGTCGTGGTGTAGGTTGATGAAAAATTAGGGGTAAAGGAGCATACCCCAAAAAAAGATGGTCTCGCTTGGGCTGTTGTAGATTTAATTTGCAATTTGTTTATCATTTCGCATTTATTATGTGTTGTATTATGTAGTATGTATTATGTTGATGTAACAACCAATTTAGTAAGAGAAAACAATATAAAACAAAAATGTGATGAAAAAAAGAAATGCGAAATAATAAACAAATTGCAAATTAAATCTACACCAGCCCAAGCAAGACCATCTTTTTTTTCGGTATGCTCCTTTATTCCAAATTTTTCATTAACCTACACCACGACAATAAAAGGATAGTATTTGTAATTGGTGCAAAGTCGTTTGCAATGCGGCGCGGTTTCTTGACAGTGGAAAGTGGAGGCAATTAAACTTTGCGTTTTTTTTTTTGCTGATTTAGAAGAACTAAATCGTAACTTCAAAAACTTGTAATACTATCAAGTCCGATGATTGATTAATCTCATTAATTAATCTCATCTAATCTTCAATTGAATTTTTGTGTTGTTGTGACATTTCTCCTGCGGGAGCTCAACCTGTTATATTAAAATAATTGTCTCATTTAACACTGTAACTTCCTAATTATCCACAGAATTTTATATTTTATATAGCCGATGCCAAATGCGATTATCATCGCAGTTTTTTCCATTAATTTTTATGATTATTATCATTTTCCACATTTATTCCATGATTGAAACAACATCAAAATAATATTCTTCAATTCATTACAGCAAAAAAATGTAAAACGAGCAAATGTGGAAAATAATAATTATAAAAATTAAATACAAAAATCATATTTCAAAAGTGTGCCTCAATTGCGGTGGTGATAGCATTTGGTATCGACTATAATTTTTTAAATTTCATATAACCCAAATACAATTTAAAGCTGAAATCTTAAAAATGTTTCATTCTCATAAATCCGCTATAAACCTAACATTCTGTAAATATTTTAATGTTTCCTGATAGTTTAATTGAAACCTACTAAATTGACTTAATATGTGGCTTGTAATTTACGTGTACACACCACCCACAATTATCGACTTCTCGGAGATTAATCTCGTATTACTAAATTCTGCATGTACTTTTCAGCACATTTTTAATTGTATTTTAAGTCAAAAAATGCATTTATCACCAAATTATATCGGTAAATACGGATTTACATAATAGTTAAGTGAGACGAAAAATGTACTATTCCGGGTCACGTGCGCGTCGAAATTAATAAACTCGTTTTTGTTTTTTTATTGGTAAAGTTACCATCATTTTAAATTAGATCAAGTCATCGGGATTCATAAAATGACTCTACTACCTTGTTAAACGCTTCAGATTACAATTAGTCTAAATTTCACTTAAAATACCCATAATTCTTCCAAAGCATATACACGAAAATTAGAAAAGTGAGATGCAATTTGAAAAAATATATAAAACACCCACCAATATTTTAAATTTCAGCTCAAACCAAAGATGTATCTGCAACGAATGCGGTAAATCATACGCCACAATGAGTAATCTGAGTCGGCACAAACAGGTTAGTTCAACCATCACTACTTCAATATAAATAATAAGAGCTCTATTTTCAGACTCATCGTTCATTGGACAGTCCTCATGCCAAACAATGTCCACATTGTGACAGAGTCTATGTTAGTATGCCAGCCTTAAGGTATTACTCATTATATATACACTATCTGACAAAAGTTTTGTCACAAATGTTTTTTCGGGTTTAACTTTTTTGTGACTTGACCAAATTGGCGGATTTTTTGATATTTTATGTGAATCAGTGTTTAAAATCTTATAGTAGCAAAATTTGGTTTAAATTACCATGGCAATTTCAGTACCACGCATTCCGTTTTCCCTCGTATTGATAACAGCTTGCCGGGTGGCAATTGGAGTTTCTTTACTTGGAGTCATCTCTAAAATGTTGCCAATTACTGCTATTTTCAATAAATTATGAAAAAAATATAATTGAACTTTAAAAATTATTAAAAAATGCAGTGCAAGGAAAGTGCGTAATATCTTTGAGCTACGCGTTTTACGATAAACGCTTGTCACTGTAAAACGGATCATCGTAATCACAAGCGGGAATTTGTAAAATAATCTACAACCATATGAATCTATCATATCAAAAAATCAGGCAATTTGGTCAAGTCTCAAAAAAGTTAAACCCGAAAAAACATTGTGACAAAACTTTTGTCAGCTAGTGTAAATAACACGTTAATAATAAGCGTAGTCTTCCAAATTCTTCCCGCATCATCTTTTGCTTCGAGGTCTTTCAAATTTTAGTCTTCTTTCTTGATTCAATAATATTAAGCCGTTCATAAATTAACCGCATAATTCTCATAAATACGCAAAAAAGAGGTACATTTGACTAAATTTTAGCAGCTAAAATATTGACGGCAAATTCAACTTTATTTTGTTGTGAACTGGAAGTTTCCTGTCTTTTACGAACACACTCATTTTTATGTCAATCTGTAATATTCATTTACTCGTTAATAACTGAAAGAATATCAAAGGAAACCATATTCAATTTCTTTGTTCAATACAAATAAAGCATTTTCATGTTTCTGAAGAAATTCACGTGGAAATTAAAAGTGCGATTTATTCCTACGAAATTTCTTTCATTTTTTCTGGAATTAATACAAAATTCCTGAAAAAAAACAGAAAATCCACGCCAATTTATTTATGGAAATTTCAAAATTACATCATAATAACTTGCAATATTCCTTACTGCAAATATAGTATGTACACAAATCGGCATCTTTGGATAGTTTTTATTTTTTCAGAAAGTTGTGTGTGTATGAGGAATTTACCTGGAAATATAGAATCCTACTATATCATTTAAGATTGTAAAATTTTATTTATCATCACGAGTTTTTTTTTAATTTATATTTTTGGTATAATAAGTGTCAATGCACTCCAATTTGAAACGTCTGATAGGTCAGCCAGTAAAAGGAAGAATCGCTGGATCCTTAAAAAATGTCTTGATTCGCAGCCTTAACAATTATTGATTCGCAGATCGTGATTAAAAATAACAATTTTTAATTTACTAATGGTGTCTATCTTCTCGAGTATAACATTTTTATATGAAAACGCATAAAACGTTTAAAATCAAGAAAACAGCCTTATTTAACTATTCTAACACAATCCTCGATTATATCTAAAACCAATAAATAAAACAAATCCTCCTTAGCTTATAGCTCCACTAAATCCATAGCACAATATCTTTACAAAAAATGTGTCATTCTTATTATTCATTTTTTAATAATCTTTGACATGCATCAGATTGATTTCAAGATGAGGTTGAGTGGTGCTCATCTTGTTTCAAAATATTACTGCCTCGACATCCACTAATTGAGCTTACAATAACCACGCATTTAACACTTCCTCCCACCCGCAATTGTTATATAATTTTATGTATTTACGTTCTTGAATGGACAAGTGTACAGGTGCGTACGATTGTCACTAGGAGCACAATGTTGCGTAACATCCTCCTTCTAAACGACTTGATTATGATACCCCATGTTCCAGCTACTGCTATTATTATTATTATGACAGGTGTAAAATGATGGCCAATAAACGGATGTGGGAGGGAATAACCTTAAACGCTCCCAATTAAACTATTACCTTTATAATCTTTCAGCATGCACATTCTCACTCACAATGCTTCACACGAGTGCAACATCTGTGGCAAAAGGTTCTCTCGTCTTTGGCTCCTCCAAGGCCACCAGCGATCCCATTCTGGAGTCCGCCCGTTCTCATGTGCTCATTGCGGGAAAAGCTTCGCTGACCGCAGCAACTTAAGAGCGCACATTCTCACACATACAGGTTTTGTTTTCATGTTGACTCAAATCACCCAACCGGCGCTATTATTCTGTCAATCACCTTATTCTCCAGAGCCATTGTGCTCAATTCATTCATTATCAAGATGTAAACAAGTATTATTATAGGCGACAAGCGATTCGGATGTGACAAGTGTGGCCGAAGATTTACATTACGTGCTTATCTCAACCGACATGCTGAGACGTGTGGCAAATGAGTTGAAGCATATGGGGTCAACGTTTGTCAAGAATTTCAATCTAGTCAATTATTAACAATTAATAATAAGAATTATTATTAATCACACAAAAATTTGCTCATATTATGTAAATAAAAATTACGAAACAATTTCAAAGATCAATTATGAATTACCAACCGGTATAAAAAATGTATAAATGTGCAATAAAACTATTATAATCATGCCTACATGTGGCGAGTGTTGCCAAAATTGATGCCAGATGCATTCGCACCTTTGTTACTGCCCATTTGAAGTCCAATTACACTATGTCCAGCTTTAAGTTGTTCTTCAGTCCAATCACGCTTTTCCCCTTCAGCTTCCTTTGGTCCAAGCCCTTCCTTGCCGAAATTCTTCAAACTCTTTCGTGCCAAAGCTGCAAGACAGACCAAGACAGCATTCGGGTCTTGTCCTTCATACAAGTCAACAGTCTGTAAATTTTAATGTTCAAGGTCAATTATTTATAAAACAAACCTGGAACAGTTCTGTCTTTGAGACGTATTCTTCAGCAAATTTCAAGAAAAATGAAATATTTTCCATTTGCTTGAAAGCCATGGACGATGTGTTAACTTTCTTAATTGAACCCGGCTTCAGGGAATTGGCAAGGCTGTAAAAATTATTATGAGTTTCATTTTTAACCCTAGTTTGAAGAAGAAAATCTTCTCTAAATATTGCATAATCTTTCATTATTTAAGTATGATTGCACTAGCTAAATTTTTCTATTAATTATTTCATCGTCAGTTATTCGGGGTTTGATTCATAATATCTAGCCAACAAGATTCTTAAGTTCGATATCATAGAGAGCGAGAGAGGTTTTAAGACAGTTAGAATTTAAACCACCTTAAATGGGCTCGAATGTTGCTCATTTTTTACAAGACTACTGTTTCCACTTCCATAAATGAAAAAAAATTTTAATAATTGAAATAGACTAAAATTTTCTTTAAAATGTTGTTCTTATTTTTAGGTAAAAACAATCCAACTTTGAATATTAGTTTGATCATATTAAAAAATACATAAGCAGCACTCCAAATCGAATCACTAAGTTGCAGACTCAAAAAAGATGCTCATTATGCAAATTTCGATAAGAAGTGAAAGTTTTTAGATTGTTTAAGACGGGCTATAAAAAAGTACGCATAAAGTTATATGAAAATAATACGTGTAAATTAGTAAGTCACGTTTAAATATTGAAAAATATTCATTTCGATTTGGCGTGAATAGAGCATTAAAAAATCCCGAATTGTACTTTTATGTCTAAATACACCCATTAAAGAATTTTATTTTTAAATTCCAAAATGAGCCAAATAATATCACACTATACCAATTCCAGAATAATTTAAATTCAATGAAACACAAGTTATATCAGGGTTATCAAAGCTTTATTTCGAATCTATTGTTAAATTAAACGACAATATTGTCCTTTTCAGATATCGGTGCCTAATGGAAGAGTAATAAAAGAAGAGAAAATGATGGGGCCACAAAAAACCCTTTTCTCAATTCCTCTTAAATATGTGCTGCCCATAATTTCGTAAAAAATAATGGCCGTCTAAAAAGAGAGGCCATCCAAACGAGAACCTCATTCCATCCTAATTTTTTCCTCTTCCATTAGGCACCGATCTCTGAAAAGGATAATACTTTTGTATGCGATATACTTATTAAATCTTTTGGGCTTCGACTATCAGGTCATCCTACGCTGCAGTGCGGTATGACTAAAAAACAGTGGTGAATCCGAACGGTTTAATTTAATAAAAAACGTGATTTGTTCCCCGACGAAAAACACGAAATAATATTATTTTTTTCTAAAATTAGAATATAAATTGTTCTGCTGCACGATGTCATCCCGAAAGCATCTAATAAATTATTACGTTAGGGACCAGCCCAATGAATCAAATTCGGAGAACCAGGAAGTTTGATTTTTTTCTTAAAATTGTTATCTTATACCCAACCGAAAATTATCTCCACTCTTCGTGGTTCGATGTCCACAAAATTATTAAATTTATTAAAAACGATGATAAAAATTTATGTGAATTCGCAACATTCCCAATTATGGGTGGGAACTTAGAGAAACATTTCTGACCCCTTGTTTTAATTGGCCGAAAGGCTGACAAAATTAAATATTAAATTTACTCCACTAATAAACTATGAAGTTTTTTATCAGCAACTCATTATACAATTTTCCTCAGAAGTTGGACCTTTTTCCAAAGAATAATCGCTTAAAGTGGTCGAAACCCGCGATATAATGAAAGTTTAAATAAAAACTAACTTGCACAATAAAGCTCCATTTCTGAACAAGTCAATGAAATTGGTAACATCACCACCAGTGTTAATTGGCTCACCAGTAACCGACTGAAAATTGTAATAAGTTGTAGAAGATTTAAAAAATTGAAACAAAACCTGAACCCATTGAAGAATATCAGAAGCAAGGTTTTTGTCGTATTTCTCGTGAATTTTCTGCTGGGCTTCTAAGGCGATTCCCGATTTTTCAGCTCTTTCTGATGCAAAAGCCATTCTTAACAATTAAATTTTTTAAATAAATTAAAATCACTATTTTAATCAATATATATACAAATTGATAAGGATGCACACAGGAATGTTCTGGAGGCCAAATGAGGAAAAAAACTTAAAAAATGACTCATCCATCGGAAGTGAAGCATATTTTTGATTAAAAGGCGATGAATAATAACGAAATGAAAAAAAAAGAATGAAACAATTTTAAAAATGCGCGGTCGAATGTTTAATGATATTAAAAAACAGTATCCATTTCAAGGAGCATTCATATTTTTTAAAACATTCATTGATTTTTCCGTTTTATTTAAAATATTTGTTTAAGAGATTACAGCGAATCTTTCAAATTTAAATTCTTTTATATATATGACTCATTTTGATTTCAACAAAAACATAACAAAATAAAATAAATTATAATGAACGGAATCAAAGTTTTGCGAAAAAGTAGGGCGCTTACTTAAGATAACAATAATTGGGAATATAAACAGAAACGAAACAAAAACAAAACCGATATTAATCGAATTATTATTTAAATATATGTTCATTTAAACCATAAATGAAGTGAATAGAAAGAGAAGAACCAAAGACGAGTCTTCCTTCAAGGCGAAATATTCGGTGGGAGAATAATAAACAAACAACAATATAAAAAACTCGGATTGGCGATGTTGTCTTGTCGGAGAGAAACAAAACATAAACAAAAGTGGAAAAATTTCCACTTTCTCCATTAATATTTGAGCATTAGAAAAAGAGAATTGAACGAAATAGTGTAATTATGGAATAAGAATGGTTTAATTGGAATCGAAGAGACCACATTGGGCAGACGGAGAGTAAAATTGGATAGTATCGTTTTAAAGGACATTGGGTTTAAATTTTAATAATTGAAATAGACTAAAATTTTCTTTAAAATTTTGTTCTTAGTTTTAGGAAAGATCAACCCAACTTTGAATATTAGTTTGATCATATTAAAAAATATATAAGCAGCAATCCAAATTGAATGGTTAAGTTGGGAGGCTCAGAAAATTTTGGCAAATTTCGGAAAGAAGTGCATGTTTTTAGATAGTTTAAGACGGGCTAGTAAAAGTAACGTGTAAAGTTATATGGTAATAATACTTATAAATTAGTAAGACCAGTTTAAATATTGAAAAATATTCATTTCCATGTAAGCATCACGGCTAATCGAAATAACGATTTTGCGATTTTTAAACATGTGTAGAAATTTTTACGTGTTTATAAGCAAAAAGATTTTATTACAATTTAATTAAGCGTGTCTTAAACTATCTAAAAATATAAAAATCTTCCCAGAAAGTTAGATTTGAGCATGCTTACTGAGCTCATTCTATTACCATACAAGTTGGAGTGAGCCAAATCGAAATAATGGTTTTGAGATTTTTAAACGTGTGTGGAAATTTTTACGTATTTATAAGCAAAAAGTTTTTATTACAATTTAATTAAGCGTGTCTTAAACTATCTAAAAATATAAAAATCTTCCCAGAAAGTTAGATTTGAGCATGCTTACTGAGCCCATTTTATTACCATACAAGTTGGAGTGCGCCAAATCGAAATAACGATTTTGCGATTTTTAAACGTGTGTGGACATTTTAACGTATTCATAAGGAAAAATTTTTTATTACAATTTAATTAAGCGTGTCTTAAACTATCTAAAAATATAAAAATCTTCCCAGAAAGTTAGATTTGAGCATGCTTACTGAGCTCATTCTATTACCATACAAGTTGGAGTGCGCCAAATCGAAATAACGATTTTGCGATTTTTAAACGTGTGTGGACATTTTAACGTATTCATAAGGAAAAAGTTTTTATCATAATTTAATTAAGCGTGTTTTAAACTATCTAAAAATATAAAAAATCTTTCTAAAAAGTTAAATTTGAGCATGATTACTGAGCTCATTCTTTTACCATACAAGTTGGGGTGAAGCAGTATTACAGGAAAGCTACTTAAATCTATCAATTCCTAAAAATTTAAAGCTTTAGAGATTTTTTAAGGGAAGCCTACAAAATTGGCGTCAAATATAGGTTATAACTTACACTTAAAAGCTAATAAAATCTTTTTAAATTCAAAATTGTGGCCTATAGAAATTTCAAGTCAAACAGTATTTTATTAAAGGAATAAAGAAACTAAAAAGACTAGAAACCAAAAGTTTGTATGAATGAATGTTTAAAATATTCAAATGTAAGGAATTATAAATGAAGTGGAAGAACAATAAAAACTAAATTGGAAAAATGAGCGATTGGCGTTCCATGAACACCCATTTGCATATTAGATTAGCTTAAAAATAACTTGCTGCTACAATTTTAATTTGATAAATCATAAGAAACCGGTTTATTTTAATATTAATCACTAAAGTGTTTGATTTTTAAGCTAAAATGTTAACTTATTTCGTTAAAACATAAATAATGAAGAGCTATTAACTATTTAAGTTCACGAATAGTAGAGCTGTGCTTTTTATAGTCGAGAGCACTCAAACTTAAATCGTAAAAACAAGAGACTTTAATCAAATAATTTAAGAAAATCTAACTAAAATTGCATGACAAGTATTTCTTAAAATTAAAAAAAAACGCTTGAATATTCCAACTCCATTTTCATTTGATATGCGATAGGAAATATATTGTCGTGGTGTAGGTTGATGAAAAATTAGGAGTAAAGGAGCATACCGAAAAAAAAGATGGTCTCGGTTGGGCTGGTGTAGATATAATTTGCAATTTGTTTATTATTTCGCTTTTTTTCATCACAATTTTGTTTTCTCTTACTAAGTTGGTTGTTAAATCAACATAATAATTATTATAATAAAAATTTTAGGTATAATTTATTATATTTAGGATCGAAATAATAAACAAATTGCAAATTAAATCTACACCAGCTCAAGCGAGACCAACTTTTTTTCGGTATGCTCCTTTACTCCTAATTTTTCATTAACCTACACCACGACAATAATTAAACTGGAAAAATAGGCTTCTAAAATGTGGTACTAAAACAAACGTATTTTAAGTTAGTTGAGAGAGAAATCTCCACGTGAGAATTAGTTTCTAAATGGAGTTCTTCTGTTTTCCTGATATTGACAGATTAGCGGAGGAGAGTTCATGCGAATGACGAGCAATTAATATCATGGAAACATTTTTTCGGTATAAAATCCCCAAAATGGAGAAATGAATCAGGGATCCAAACTCTAGTAGTGTTTTTCATTATTATTTCTTTTCCAGTGTGCACCCCACTGTCAGTAAGTTGCAAAATACCGCGCACCATTCAAGCCCTTTCAATTTATTTTTTTTTATAATATTTTATTTATTAAATATTGTTTAACAGAAACATTAGCACGCCAAATCGAAATGAATATTTTTCAATATTTAAACATGTCTTATTAATTTACACTTATTATTTTCATATAAAGTGACACGTCATTTTTTATAGCCAGCCTTAAAATATCTAAAAATATGAGAATTTTTTTTTGAATTATGCAATGTGAACATACTTTCTGAGCCACTAAATAAACTATTCAATTTGGGGTGCATTAGTTTAAATGGAAATAATGATTTTCTCATTTTTACGCTTGTCTTACAATTATCACTTGAATAAATATTGTCTACGGCAGTTTGTCATATTTTACTTATACACTCTAAAAATAATAAATCTTCACGAAATATTAGGATGAATCAAAATTTTTTCCGATTTCCTATATCTTTTTGTCGAATTGTTTTTTTTTACCAAATAAAGATTTTTATATACATGTGTTATATATATTTAAAGCTCTTGAACAACTCCATCATAATATATATTAAAATTTTTAACTGGTCTTTTATTTAAAAATTTTTTAACTTGTAGAAGAAACATGGAAAAATCCGAAATTCGTGTTCTTTTACGCTGTTACTGGAAACAAGGCTTCAACGCAACTGCAGAAGCAAAAAAGATATGCGAAGTTGAAGGCGACAATATGATCTCGAATCGTACTGAGTTAAAAAAAAATTTAACGACGGCGACACTGATCTCGAGGACAAGACACATTCAGGCCGACCTACGATACTGGATTCTGAAGCAATATGTGAAGCTGTGGAGACTAATCCATCAATAAGCACTCGCAGATTGTCGGCCGAGCTCGATATTCCTCAAACATCAGTTGTACGACATCTTCACGCCCTTGGGAAAGTCAATAGACGCTGCCGAGAAGTACCTCATGCATTGACTGAAATTCAAGCACAAAAACGTGTCGAGGCTTACCGAAAACTGCTCGAAAATCCACAAGATTACCGTTTTATTCGTAGAATTGTAACTTGTGATGAAAAGTGGGTCTACTTCAGTAATCCGGATAGACAAAATCAATTGTTGGAACCCGGTCAAACGATAGCAAAATGTGATAGTTTCTCAAAGAAAGCACTTCTGTGTGTTTGGTGGAATTTCGAAGGCGTAATTTACTTCGAGCTAGTTCCAAATGATCGGATCATCGAGGCAGACCTCTATTGCGATCAACTTGATCGAATGGATGCGGCACTTGGCGAGAAATATCCAGCATCGATCAATCGGAAGCGGATACTCCATCAACAAGACAATGCAAAACCGCACTCCTCCAGACAAACGAAGGAAAAATCAAAAATCTCGACGCCATTGAACTTCTTCCTTATCCAACTTATAGTCCGGACCTTGCGCCAGCTGATTATCACCTTTTCCGATCCATGGCACACTTTCATCGTGATCGTAGCTTCAATGACCTGTCCGACGTAGAACACGGTGCCGCGAGTTTTTCTCCTCTAAGAACAAGGAGTGGTACCGCAGCGGGATCGAACAACTTGTCGATAGATGGGTTCAAGCCATATAGTCAAATGGTCATTACTTTGAAACCTAATTGTTTTCATGTGTTGTAAAATTATGTTTCAATTTTTGATAAAAAATCGGAAAAAAAATGTTGGTCCACCCTAATATTAAATTTGAGCACGTTTTCTGAGCTCATTTTATTATCATACCGCTTGAGTTAATACTATTTTCATTTTCTGTTTCTGTTAATTTTTCTAAACAATAATTAATGTATAAAAGATTGAAAAAATAACAAATTGAAAGGGCGTATTTTAAGCAATTTGTGTGCGGTCTTTTGCAATTTGCGCGTACTTCGTGAAAGTGGAGTTCAGAGTGTCTTATCATTATACTTCGTGTTCCCATTTTAAACCTACATTCCAATTTGTATTGAATTTCGTCTGAAAAAAAAAAACAAATGGGATATCTGTATTCAATGCATCTCATTAATAGCAGACACAATTTATTATTTCTTTAAAACGTCTATAAAATATAGTAGAGAAGGACAAATACGCTGGAAGAGTGATCAATTGACAGCAGGACGGGGAAAGATTTCCGAATCATATATATGGAAATTTATGGAAAAAATTCAAGTTTGAGGTATTTTTTAATTTGTTGTTTATCCTTGTAAATTTAGTGATAATTATTAATTAATAAATACTTTTAGGTGGACAATAGGGCCTATTGTTTGGGTCTTTTTAGGTTTTCAAGATTAAAGTCGCCATTTTTGAACTTTGCGAACCATTTTTGTGCAGTATACACGCATAAGACACCTTCTCCATACACACTACATATTTTCCGAGCGGCTTCGGCTGCGATGAAAAGCGAAATGCTGATTTTTGCCTCCTGGATAGTTCATTTCTAAGACTGAAAAATGATGAAAATTTAAAATTTCAGAACAAACTAAAAACACAGTTTTTTAGAACAGAAAAAGCGCTATCAGATAAATATATACACATTTCCAAAGAACTAGAAAATTGTTGTGAAACAGAAGATAATATAAAGCTCTATGATGATGAATGGCCGAACATTTTTTCCTCTTCCACGGCACCGATCTTTGGAAAATACAATATCTTAATAAAAATATTAAATACTATGTCATTTGTTGTTATTTAATCGTCTATAACTTTATTTTAGCACAATGCTCATAACAATGACAGATTTGTTTTGAGACAAGTGGAGCAACAGAAATGTCAGCCTTTGAAAGAAAAGAGAAAATTATAGTTCAAGCTAATCCCCTTATTATATATTGCTGCACAGAAAAATCCACGACTGTCAATAAGTCGATGTCAAGGATATTCCCTCAAATTGCGCAACGATTTCCGTTGCGACCAGCCATCGATTGGCATATGTT
Organism: Caenorhabditis plicata; assembly: GCA_963931815.1. Classification (NCBI taxonomy): domain Eukaryota; kingdom Metazoa; phylum Nematoda; class Chromadorea; order Rhabditida; family Rhabditidae; genus Caenorhabditis; species Caenorhabditis plicata. The sequence goes on along the minus strand of OZ007492.1, from coordinate 17,949,456 downwards.
CTCCGAATCATCTAAAGTAGCTGCGTTGGTAAAAACCCCTTGAGAAACTTTCACCGTGTAAACAACACCATGGTGTGCAGTTCAAGTGCTTTCTCCACTCGCATTTTACTATCAAACATTCGAACTATTGGCTCACAATCGTAAATGATAAAGAATTGGAACATCTCTACCCTTCATTAGCATGTCAATACATATTTAATCATAGCCCATATAAATCGTCAAACTATATTGTCCAGTTCGACCGGTTTTTTGTACACGACGGGTGTAATTAGTCACCTTTATTGGTTGACTCAAATTGTTTGATTTATAGTTTTAATTAATTTTCTTTTTTAATATATAGTAATGTGATTCTTGCAAGGAATATAAAAAGGTTTTGGGTTAGAACTATGAAAAATATGATTTTAAATGTCAGAGGATGGAGGAAGAGCACGCCAAATCGAAATAGAGATTTTGCGATTTTTAAACGTGTGTGGAAATTTTTACGTCTTTATAATTGAAAAGTTTTTAAAACAATTTAATTAAGCATGCAATGAACTATCTAAAAAAATTCATATCTTTCTAAAAAGTTATATTTGAGCATGCTTACTGAGCTCATCTTATTATCCTACAATTTGGGTGGAAGAGCTTTGTAAAAATTCATTCTGATATTTAAAAAATCCCTGGGAGGAAAAGAGGGAAGACACATTTGCCGAGCAAATCCGGCAGCTCGACTTCCGACTCAAGGAGGTACACACCAGCCGCGTTCTTCAGTTCCAATGGCTCCGATGTTCTCTTGAGTTGACTAACAGCTTCTTTCCTAACAAAAACTCTCAGTTTCTTTTCGTGTTTCTTTCGCCTACTAACATGTTTCAAGAAAAGCGCGCCACTATGAAGACGAGCTGAATCTGACGGGCACCAGTCTGCGCCGAACCCAACAGCAAATCGAAATAATGGAGCAGAAGGAAGACGTCTACCTGAAGCGAATCGACGCCAACAACGCGCGCCTCACGCAGGTTACTCCGAATTATTAACAAACTCCCGCCGTTCTCCACCCCCAGACTTGATTGATTGATATTCGTGCAAATCATTCCTTTGGTGGTTGTTATCCATCGTTTCGTTCGATTTCAGCAAGATCGTCGAACTCGAGGAAGAACTCCGCGTCGTTGGAAACAACTTGAAGTCGTTGAAAGTCTCCGAAGAGAAGGCCCTTCAACGCGAGGACTCGTATAAGGAGCAAATCCGCCTTTGTGATTTTGTAGAACGAATAATTTATGAAACATGAAACAATCTTTTAATAACCATGAACACGACCCTTTCGTATTTTTTTTTTGTTGAGTAATGTTTCATTCGAATGGTATTTGGTAGGTAAAATATAGGTATTTGAAGAAATCAAGCAAGTTTTATAGATTATTAGATTCAAAATTAAATGTTGTGTATAATGATATTAATTTTTGCTGATTATATTGCATTTTTTAAAATGTTAAAAAATACATAATTTTTGTATTTTAATATTTTTCAGGAAAATAGTGGGTATCATTCAAAAGCTCTCATAGAGACGAGGCAAATGGTTATTATAATCTATATGTAATACATATTATGTATCTTAAAAAATAGTTTTACCTAAATATCACAAATTTTCGGTAAAACGGAAATAATGCATAATATGAAAATAGTAAGAATTTATATCTACTATTAGAATTGTCTTGTTAAGAGGAGTCGAATGATATAAATATTGTGCTAGTTGCTATTGATATAACGGTATAACTGAATTTTACCTAAATTTTGTAAATTTTAGGTAAAATTAAAATATGCGATTTTTGTGTGATATATAGTAAGATATAAATATTATTTAAAACTCTCATAAAGATGAGTCGGTTGGTTATAATAACATTTATGTTTTTTATAAAACACAAGTTTTACCTAAACAATGACAAATATTCGGTAACACGAAAATATTGAATAATATGATAATATTAAGAAGTTATGTCTACCATTCGAATTGTCTTGTTAAGAGGAGTCGAATGATATAAATATTGTGCAAGTTGCTATTGATATACGGTATAACTGAATGTTACCTAAATTTTGGGAATTTTAGGTAAAATCAACAATAACGAATATTTTGAGCAATATATTGTAAATATGGGTATTATTCGAGAGCTGTCATAGAGACGAGTGGAATGGTTCTTATAATGTATATGTATCTTTAAAAAATAGTTTTACCTAAATATGACAAATTTTCGGTAAAACGGAAATAATGCATAATTTGAAAGTAGTAAAAAGTTATGTTTACCATTCAAAAGATTTTGTTATTAGGAGTCGAATGATATAAATATTGTACTAGTTGCGATTCATATAACGGTATAACTGAATTTTACCTAAATTTTGGAAATTTTAGGTAAAATCAACAATATCAATTTTTTTGAGCGATACATAGTAAATATGGGTATCATTCGAAAGCTCTTATTGAGACGAGTTGAATGGTTGTAATAACCATTCTGCAAATTGTCTTCTTCTTGCAAATTAAGTTTTATCAAAATACTAAATCGCGCATACGAATACGATCATAAAGGTAAAACCTACGAAGGGAAGTATTTTGAGTCGAACTCTCAGAATTTTTTAAAACTTTGCATTCTTAATGTCGAAAATAGTATGAACACAAATTTATGCACACAAAATTATAAGCTATTTTCATTTATGGAATAAATATGACAAATTAAATATTATGTATGGAACACTTTTTTTGCACAACTCACGTGTTCTTTGAAAAGGATAAATTCTGTCCTGTTGTTAAACCGGTTTAAGTTTATGAGCACAAAGTGAACACAATACCCAAATTTGGAGTGTGGATTATTGTATGAAGGGAAGTGTAAAAGATGAAGCGAAAACCACTCGGAAGTTCCGTAACATTTTGCCACTCATTGGATTCCTCTTCTATATAGGATTAGAAAAATAGCAGCACACAACGATAAAGTCTCCGAAGAATTCTAAGTAAGTGAGTATTCAAATTCGAACCAAAGACCCCGAAAAGTCCCGAATTTGATTCGAGAACAGTTTTTTCGCTTGCATTGCCTTATGAATCAGAATCATCAAGTGTCTTGCTGTAACACGATTGCATTGCTCAGATTGCGTCATCAAACAAACACCAATTCGCATTTAATAATAATAATAATATTATTATTATTCTAATAATAAAAAACAAGTTTTATTTCATTTGTTTTTATTTGTATAAAACAAAAAAGAAGGCAAAATGGGACACAAAAAAGAATAGAACCATTTTTCCGACAGTGTGTATTTATTATACGCGCTTAAGCTTCTCTCTGCGTCTAACTGGGGAGAATTAAATACAAAAGAGTATAAAGTCACAATAAAAAAATAAAAGAAACATGGAAACGGGGGACGATGGTGGGGGGTCTGGAAGAAGAATGTCCGTAAAATGGGGTGGGTTGGTGATATTCCATTTTGGATTGATACATGTATGAACGATTTAAAAATATTACAAGAAAGAAAAAGAAATGAATGAAAATGGGCGACGATATGGGGTTGAACAGCCTTAATAGCCGGAGAGCTCTTGGAAGGTTGAGTCGAGCTCTTCGGAGATGGCCTTGTAGCGTTCCTTCTCGTGCACCAATTCGTCTGGAATTCAATACAATCATCAATGTTCTAGCAGCACATTCTAATGAAGGGGGAGAGGTGGGCATGACATCCAATCACAGCATAAATACAACAACGATATGTTAGTTAATGGATTTCAATCAATATTAAATACAATTTCAATACAATAATACACATTCATGAAATGTTTAAACCGCATTCAGTTCCTGCACCATATGATCGAGCTCTTCTTGCAACTGGCGGCTCTTGCGAAGCTCCGCATCGCGCTCTTCTGCAAATTCGGGTTAATTCGCATTCCATTTCAAAACTGTTAGGGGACTACAAACAACATTCAGGTGGCGTGCCACGATTGATAAACATGCTTGAATTTTTTATTTACCGCTTTTGAATTTTAAAATGCTTATGATCCTTGAATCTCTTGAACAGTTTGCTCGATTTCCTCCGTAAGGTTACGCACACGCTCCTTTTCGAGAAGAAGTTCGTCTAGACAACACATTAAAACAATGGACAAGTTTTTTTGTTCATTTTCTTTTTGACAAAAAAATGTATACGTCACGTTTAACGAACAAACGAACGAATCTAATCACAAAGAAAGACAAATATACACTCATACCTTCGAGTCTGTCGACTTCCTTTTGCAACTTTTGCACTGAACGCTCAGCGAACTCGGCGCGGGTCTCAGCCTGAATAGAAAATTAATCGATTGTAAGGGGAGATTTGGCAATATATATCGGTGGGAAAATCAACTAATAAAGTACTACAAAATCACAAAGACAACACCTCCTTCAGTCTGGACGAGACGGTGCGGATTTGCTCCTCATACGAGTCCTCGCGTTGAAGGGCCTTCTCTTCGGAGACTTCCAACGACTTCAAGTTGTTTCCAACGACGCGGAGCTCTTCCTCGAGTTCGACGATCTTGCTGAAATCGAACGAAACGATGGATAACAACCACCAAAGGAATGATTTGCACGAATATCAATCAATCAAGTCTGGGGGTGGAGAACGGCGGGAGTTTGTTAATAATTCGGAGTAACCTGCGTGAGGCGCGCGTTGTTGGCGTCGATTCGCTTCAGGTAGACGTCTTCCTTCTGCTCCATTATTTCGATGTGCTGTTGGGTTCGGCGCAGACTGGTGCCCGTCAGGTTCAGCTCGTCTTCATAGTGGCGCGCTTTTCTTGAAACATGTTAGTAGGCGAAAGAAACACGAAAAGAAACTGAGAGTTTTTGTTAGGAAAGAAGCTGTTAGTCAACTCAAGAGAACATCGGAGCCACTGAAAAACGCGGCTGGGGTGTACCTCCTTGAGTCGGAAGTCGAGCTGCCGGATTTGCTCGGCGAATATGTCTTCCTTCTCGAGCGCCTTCTCCTCCGATAACTCTAGCGATTTGAGATTGTTGCCAACCACACGCAACTCTTCTTCGAGCTCCACTATCTTGCTGTCAAAGCGATGATTAAAAGAAAGGAAAGCGAAAAGAGATAGCGAGAATGGGTGTGGATTGATATTCGGCGGCGGTATAAATGAAATCAAACAAACTTTTCTCCGGCCTCGGCGCGCTCCTCAGCTCTCTCAAGATCAGCCTCAACCATGGCGAGTTTACGGGCAACCTGAATTTGCAAAAATCGTTGATGCGCTTTTCAATGGATCGAGTTAGAAGGAAATGCGTGGTGGAGTTAGTGAAAGTGGGGGCAGGAATGTGAATCATGCGGCAACCTCGTCGTATTTGCGGTCGGCTTCTTCGGCGAGCAACTGTGCCTCCTTGAGCTGCGACTCGATGGTGTTGGCGCGCTCCTCATCTTGGAATGAGCGGTTTTCCATAACCTTGCGCACGCTACACGTGTAAGAAATAATAAGTGAGGGAATGACATGAGTGGAATCGAATTGTGGCTCTTCGGAGAACAAAAACGGACAATACGACGACGCAACAATACATTCAAACACAAAGATACCTCGTCGCATTTGGTTTCAGTCTCATGCAGGATCGATTGACACTCTCTTAGCTTGCGCTCCAGTTCGGTGCAACGATCATCTTCCAGCTCGATCTGGTTCGACAGCGCACGTCTCGACCTACAACAGACATTAGAGCACATTCAATCGACATGTTATTTGTTGTGGCGAAGTGCATGCAGGAAGACAATAGGAAAGGCTCGGCTCTAGCGTAGAGGTTTTCCAGCAGATGTACCTCTTCGTATTTGCGATCCGCGTCTTCGGCGATGACCTTGGCTTCATCCACTTGTGTCTCAAGGAAATTGGCGCGTTCCTCATCTTGCTGCGAGCGAGTTTCCATTGACTTGCGAGCACTTAAACAATAAAAGCCGCAAAATGACAGAAGCGTTAACAAAGTTTTGAAAACACATAAAAAAAAACATAAAGGAAAGCGACGCGGACAAGACGTTGTCGAAGATCGCGGCAATTCGATTCGTCGGCCGCGCCTACCGCTCGGATTCGTCGACGTTCTGCGTGGCTTCCTCGAGCTTCTCGGTGGCGATCTTGAGGCGTTCCTCAGCTCTCTCGAGCTCTTCCTCAAGGAGGGTCATGCGACGGTTCAACGAGGCGACTTCAGCTTCAGCCTGAAAGCGTGCATTTGCGGGGTGCAGTTACTCACCGGTCGGCTTCGTCAGCGGCCTTGGTCGCCTGCTCGAGTTTGTTGGTGGCGCCCTTGAGGCGATCCTCAGTCCTCTCCAGGTCCTCCTCGACGAGCACTATGCGGCGGTTCAACGCAGCCACCTCGGCTTCCGCCTAACATGCGTAACAAAAAACTAGTTTATTAATTCAGTAACGGGGGGATCTACGTCTTCGCGCTTCTTGCGCTCCTCTTCGAGCTGTCTCTTAACCTCGTCGGCTTCGTCCTTAGCGGCCTCGGCCTCCTCGCGCGCCTGGCGCATTTTCTTTTTCAGAACATCGAGCAACGACGTCTGCTGCGCGCCTTCCTTGTTAACCTTGGACATTCTTCTGGAATTGGCTCAACTATAACTAATCGACCGTGGGGCTAAATACAAGCAAATCTCAGAAAAGTAACAAAAGCGCAGCGCAAACACTGCCGGCTGGCGCCTCAATGAACTAAAATGTGGGAGGTATATCTTAATGCCGAATCTAGAAACCCGCCCACCCTAGTTGGGTAAACAATATATGACATAGAAGCGCGCGCAGACAACTGCGACAAAAATATTAAATGGGGGAGAAAGATGGAAAAGAACTTGCGCAACCAGAGCTCATCTGGTAATAATTAGTAGAAGGGTGGTAGGGAGGAGTAATTAAATAAAAGCAACGCGAGGTGAATCGATTAGGATCTGTGAAAGGAAGTAGGTTGCGCTGCGCGTCTTCACAAATCCCCCCAATTATCCCCCTTATTGTCGCCTTATTGTTGTTTATTATTGGAGGCTCATTGCGGGGGGGAAGCGCAGAGGCGCATCGTGTTGTAAAGCAAACAACGCCCGCGTTGTGTTGTAACATCTATCTATCTCTCATTGATGATAAGAGAGAAGCACTCGAGATCTACTTGAAACGAGTGATCAATCAAAAGTGCTCGTCGTCGGTTCTGGAGAGGATCTGAAACTCGGCGAGGCGACCGCCGCTGAGCAGCCTTCAACACCAACCTCTTGCACCGTCTTCTCCTTCTCTTCGAGCTTGGTGGTGGCGGCGGCAAGGTCTTCCTGAAATATTGAGTTGTGTCTTTGGGGTGTATCTATCGCCTACTTGAGCCTTGTCCAAATCGTTCTCGGTTTGCATCATCTTCTTTTGGGTGTCACGGAGCTCTTCCTCGACGCGCTCGAGCTTCTCGGTGATTTGGCGGACTTTCTCTTCAGCGGCATCGGCCCGATCGAGAGCGTTGTCCTGTAGAAGTCAAATAAGGATAAAAGGGGATAGATGAATAATAATAATATTGAAAAATAAATAAAGACCTTCTCGATCTTCATGGCCTGCATCTTCTTCTTAATGGCGTCCATGTCTGCTGGTTCTGTTTCGCTTCAAGAGCTGCGCGGATAAAAAAAACAAACTGAAAACAAATCAAATCTGAAAACGATCTCAAACGAAAAAGGAAATCAATTGAAACGAGGCAAAAATGCAAAACGATGAGCTCGATCTCGGACTCAACACCGATCTGATGCTGTTGGCTGCTTCTGGTGGTGATTTTAGAGACAAGTTTTGATCAGCGAGTCGCGGACCACGCCCCTCCATGTTGTTGTGTTGGTGTTCAGCATTCAGGAGTCGTACACAATTCGTGCGTTGTATGCTTCCCCGTCTGCTGTCTTTCTCTCGATTCATTAGCACGCGGGAAACGAAGTCGCCCACCCTCGTCAGTTGCAGCTTTACGTGGGAGACGCTGATAGAGCACGACGGCCACGGATGCACACACACACCCACCGCTTCGCACGGCGGATTTTTGAGAAGTGTTATAGGCATTACACATATACACGCACATGTGTGTGTGTATGTGTTGTGCGGTGGATGAAGAGCAAGAAGCGTCAGGCGAATTTCTCGAAATTAGAACAAGAAAAAATGAATGGTATGGGGCTCACAATGTAGGCAAAACGAAATATATTGAAAGACCTTTAATTAGGGAATATAATCAATCGATTTGAAGGCAGCAGGCATGGTGACGTAAATGGATATAATCATAATGATAATTCGGAGTGATGATTAATCAAGTTTTTTTTCGGATGACAATTGATTGAAATGTGGAATTGGTTGTGTGTTTTTTTTCGCATTTGATGTACACGGGAAAATGTGATGATTAATCAGCGAATATTCAATTATTATAAACAAGAGCCTTGAAAATTCATTTTCCCGCCAAATGAAGTCAATAAGTTTGGAGGCTCAGAAAAGTTGCTCATTTTGCATGTTTCGGTAAAAAGTGTGGCTTTTTGGATAGTTTAAGTCGGGGTAGTAAAAGTAACGTGTCAAGTTATATCCAATTAAAACGTGTAAATTAGTAAGACACGTTTAAATATTGATAAAAGTTCAAATTCGGTGTGCATTTACACTTACCAAACTGTCAAATGGAAATAATGATTTCGCGATTTTTAAACGTGCCAAGAAACCGCTACCTTCTAATTCATTTTTTCCAGCGTTTCATTCTACATAAATCCTGATGCATCACGCCAACTGGAAATAACAATTTTACGATCTTTAAGCGTGCTTAAAACGTCTTTTTAACAAAATATTTTTACGACAATTTAACAATGCTTTTCTTAAACTATGCAAAAACACCAATCTCTTTTTAAAAAGTTAGATTTGAGCATGCTTACTGAGCTCATTCTATTACCATACAAGTTGGAGTGCGCCAAATCGAAATAGCGATTTTCAAACGTGTGTAGAAATTTTTACGTATTTATAAGCAAAAAGTTTTTTCTACAATTTAATTAAGAATGTCTTAAACTATCTAAAAAATATTAATATCTTTCTAAAAAGTTAGATTTGAGCATGATTACTGAGCTCATTTTATTACCACACAAGTTGGAGTGCGCCAAATCGAAATAACGAATTTGCAATTTTTAAACGTGTGTGGAAATTTTTACATCTTTATAACAAAAAAGTTTTTACTACCATTTAATTAAGAATGTCTTAAACTATTTAAAAATATCAGTATCTTTCGAAAAAGTTAGATTTAAGCACGTTTACTGAGCTCATTTTATTACCATACCAGCTGATGAGTTATTGAAAAGAAATTCTTAGTATCTCAATTAATGGACCAGAAGAGTCTTCAACATCAGTATAAGTGACTTGGAAATAGTGAAAATAATAAATTAAAAGGTTGAGTTTGCAATTGGTGCAAAGTCTTTTGCAATGCGGCGCGGTTTCGTGGCCGTGGAGTGTAAACGTGTATGGACACTGACTTCACCTTAACAATTTATTCATTTTAAGCCGCGCAAGCTGGTTATACAGGCGATACATTTGTTGGTAATAACATTTTGTGATGTGCTGATGCTGAAATCGTACGAATCTAATATTTCGTGAGGTGGATCCCTCTTATTTTGTTATCCCATAAACCAAATTTCAGCTCTCAACTCTAAAATTCGTCATTTCGGCCTCAACCCAAGTATAGCGCAGGCGTATTCCGCGTGTATGCCGCCTGCTCATAACCGGGAAAGATCAACAAAACACATGTTCTTTTTGTGGCAAATCACTCTCGTCGTCGGTTGCACTTAGGTCTCTAGTGAAACGTAGCCCTAACCGAAGCAAAACCGATGTAAAACCGGTCATACACCGGTTAACGGGCCGTCTCCAGTTTTCCTGTCTTGTATCCGAATTTTAATTTTATTCCTTATTCAAATATATGAATTTACCATTTTCATCCGATCATTCTTCATTAATGAAAAATTAGAAATATTCACGTGAAGCTTCATACGTGTAAATATTCAGAAACTATTATTTTTATTTGACATGCGTAATTTTATTCGCATAACCATGATCTCTTCTTTAAAACAAAGTGTAAATAATAATGACGTCTTATTTAATTCATTTGTTTTTTCCGCCTTCCGCCTTCACAACTAATTTCCAAGGAATGCTACTCGGACGTCTCTTATTTACATATTGTTTTTATTATCTCTTAAATAAACGAATAATTTGAATTTAGGTAACAATGTATTTCAATAATCAACACTATTTGACTTTTAGTGGCACTGCGTAATAAATAAATCAGTGATTTAAAAATTTACTCAATCACAAACGCAGATTGCATTCTGATTCAAATCGACTCAATGAACCAACTTACACTTTTTTTAAAGGACTATGCTCTGACAGCAGAGAATATTGGCAGGTAATACATGTGATCAGGTGTGCAATAGAGTGACAGATGTAACGGCCATTATGAGAGTTCAGAAAAACTCCTCAAAATTCGTTAAGGGTAAATCGTTAAGGTTTCTTATAAAATTTAAGACGCAACTGTCAAAATGTCGATTAAAGCTGTCTTTAATTGAAACGTGTAAATCTTCAACATTCATTACAATACTAGATAATGTTCATTTGCTCTTGGTGTGGCATGAAGCACCGCAATTTACGGATTATTGCAGATTTCCCTAATTTTGAGTTGCACCCCAAATGGAAACAATGATTTTCTATTCTTTAACATTGTCTTATAGTATTCACGTGTACTTTACACACATATTGCCTACGCCAGTAACTCTATGAAAATATTAAAAATCTTTACAAAAAATTAGATTTGATCACGTTTTCGAACGCCAATTTTATTAGCCGTCCAGTTGGCTTTACTTTAGTTTTTGGTTTAAACTAGAAATCTGCACAGCGTACTCGAACAATTTCACAAATATTTCTTATAAAATTTGCCGAATAAAATAGTGAAAAAGATAGTTATTTTGAGCAATTCAAGTTTTGGCACAATATTTCATCCATTTTTTGGTTATTGGCTAGCTTCGAATCATTATTTTATTATGAATATATTCTATTTTTCAGAAATAGGTGCCTAATGGAAGAGGAAAAAGAAATAGAAGAAAATAATGGTCTCGTTTGGACGGTCACAAAGGAGTTTTTTTTTTAATCTATTCCTCTTTAATCTGCACACCAAATTGTATGGTAATAGAATGAGCTCAGTAAGCATGCTCAAATCTAAGTTTTTCGAAAGATATTAGCATTTTTAGATAGCTTAAGACATTCTTAATTAAATTGTAGAAAAACCGTTTTTGTTATAAACACGTAAAAATTTTTACACACGTTTGAAAATCGCTATTTCGATTTGGCGCACTCTGACTTGTATGGTAATATAATGAGCTCAGTAAGCATGCTCAAATCTAACTTTTTAGAAAGATATTAGCATTTTTAGATAGCTTAAGACATTCTTAATTAAATTGTAGGAAAAACGTTTTTGTTATAAACACGTAAAAATTTCGATGCACGTTTAAAAACCGCAATTTCGATTTGGCGCACTCCAACTTGTATGGTAATAGAATGAGCTCAGTAAGCATGTTCAAATCTAACTTTTTAGAAAGATATTAGCATTTTTAGATAGCTTAAGACATTCTTAATTAAATTGTAGGAAAAACTTTTTTGTTATAAACACGTAAAAATTTCCACGCACGTTTGAAAATCGCAATTTCGATTTGGGTTGTTGAGCGTCCTTTTGAGTTTCACGTAAAGACTAAATAATTCTTTTTTCGGCCAATTTAGAAGTTTAAAAAGTTTCCAAATGCGTTTTCTGCGTTTAAAATCGAAAAATGGTTATTTCGATTTGGCGTGAATCTGTGCTGCTCATTTTCTTGAGACAACACACATTGATGTGGCCGTCCAAACGAGAACTTCATTTCATTCTAATTTTTGCTCTTTTATTTAGGCACCGTTCTTCTTCAGTACAATAATGCTTTAAATTTATATATTATTTGTGGTTTACTTTTAAGAATTCTATTAAAAATAAAAAATTTTCTGGAATACTGTGGTTTTATTTGTTGAAAATTATTGTTTAAAAATATTTTTTATAACAAGGGAAGTATAAAAGGTCAAAATCTTAGATTTTGATGAAACTTCACAAAAAGATTCGTTTTTTTTTCAGCTCGGCAAAAAAACGGTGAAAACTAAAGATCACAGAAAAAACTGACTGTCGGAGAAGAAAAATAATGATCGGAGAGGTTTTCAGATTTTAAACCCATTTTTAAATACCGTAAAATATTTTTGGCGAGCTGAAATTTTAAAAAAACTAAATCTTTTTGCGAAGTTTTATCAAAATCTGAGATGTTGACCTTTTATACTTCCCTTGTTAGAGCGTTTCGTGCTTTACGTCCTCCTCTATCCATAGAAAGTGTGTTCATTAAAAAGTGTTGCCAAAATTGACTATAATCAATATTATTATTATTATAAACGTTATTATGCGCCGCCAATGTTTATTTTTTAAAAAAAATCAAAATAATAATAATAATAATTGATACGAACATAATTTATTATTGTTTGGCATTTTTTTGCTTTACATAATATTCCGAAAATTATGTATTTGTTGTTGTTTTTATTTCCAATTAATTTCATGATAAAGGAATGACAAAAATTATTTTTCCATTCAATTAGGTTTCGCCTTGGCATTTTTTCTCGGAGTGAGGGATTCAATTCGAGGAAAGAGAGGCTTACTGTAGATTTATGCTGCATTTTTTCTGTAGGTAATAGACGAATTATTTTTAATAACAATTTTAAATAATAGAAGCATTCAAAATTTCTAAATAGATTGTTTTTACTAAAACACTCCAACAGCAACAGTTCCAAACGAGATTCATTTAAGCCGTCCATAAAAATTAATGCGTTGATATTATTCCTCGGGAAGCAATTTTAAAATCAAACTTTGCGTTTTTTGGTTATTGCGTAAAATAAAATGCGAAAGTTCAAAATCTTGTCTTAATATTACGACCAACTGGTTTTATCGATAAGATTTGATCTCATCTAATCATCAATCTAATTTGCATAATGAAATGTGGGTCCGTGGCCGAGTGGTAGCGTTGTGTAGTTTGAGTGGAATGTTTGTGAGTTCGAGTGTCCGTAAATAACAATTAATGCGCTGAGTCGAACTGTGGCGGTGTTTACGTAATGTCGTAAAATAAAATGTTCGCTTGCTTAAAATGTTCGCTTGTTTATATTAATAATAAACAAGCGAACATTTTATTTTACGACAGTACGTAAACACCGCCACAGTTCGACTCAGCGCATTAATTGTTATTTACGGACACTCTGTGAGTTCTAGCCTCGCCAGGTGATCATAATTTTGTTTTTTTTTATTTAAAAAATTTAGTTTTCTCTTAAAATCTATAACTATTACTTATGTTGTAGAGTTATCTTAATCGATTAATAAAGTTATTTTTACCATTTTATCCTATTCAATTTTTAAAATATAATACAATTAATAATCCGCATATTTGCACAAGGTACGCAGATCGCAGAATCTAATGGATTTTATTTTACGCAATAAACGCTAAGCGCTAATTTTTATTTTTATTTTCTTCCTATTCCTCGATATGTTCCAAATTGATGTGGAAATCGTTGAAAATTTTCATTTTTTAAAATTGGTTGTGGATATATTTTTACGTTCAATTGTGTGAGTTTATTCCAGTAATATTCCAGTCAAAATCTATTAAAGCGCTAATGTTAACAGTTTCACTATTTATTTATTTATTTATTTTGTGAAAACAATAATGGTTATTTGATGTTTTGGACAAGTGCAAAGAATAATTAATCATCAGTCTTTAATCATAACCTCTCTCCGAGATTCAAAAACATTGTAATATTTACAAAAAGATTAGAAAAGAGACAATTTTTCAACTCTAACTCTCTGACAAACTGCGCAATAATCTACCGGAAAACAGGTTCATTGTTTACAAAAGCTTCTAATTATTTGTAAAAACGTTTTTTTCGAGCTCCGAACATTCTAGAATGAAGTCACAATTCAAAGAACGGGTCCCAACAATTAAAGAAACAAGTAAGAGAGAGAGAGAGGATAAATAAATATTAAAAGAGTCTTTAAATGAAACATATTCATTCAGTTATATAGAAAATAATAAAAATAAAAATAATATGGAATTCATATTATTCCGATTGATAAACGGATGAATCATAGGGAAATTGATTTTAATACAGTTCAATGTTTATCAATGCAGCTGGAAAAAAACACCAACAAGACCCCCAAAACATATTCATTTTATTATAAAAACCCTTCGATTTGTTTGTTTGTTTATTTACAAAACAATATTTCGAACCAACTCTTCCAGCTGTCTCCATTCCCGTCGAAACAATCGATAAACCTCATCATATTATAATAAATACGTTTTGGTTGTTTTATTATTGCGTTTTTCTTTTTTTGCTCTCATGATTGTCAGCTCCAAGAAAATATGCAATAAAAAACAACAAAAACAACGACTATCATTACTTCCCGGGGTGAAGCACTTGTCACTTTTCGGATCAGTCTCTCTTCCCATCTATTATTATTAATATTATTATTGTCGTTGTTATTTTTGTTGTTGTTTGATGAACGAGCAGCCGATTTTTGATGATAAATTCCATTCGAACCAAGTCGGCTCCCACGCAGTCAACGAAAAATATAATAAAAATAGTTGATGTTTATTGATCAAGGTGATATCTCTGGACTTTGACGCGGATCATTTTCATTTCAATTCGTTTATGTTCCAGGGTTTGACACGTATTTTTTTCGAAAGGTTTGTTTTTGAACCGGAGGGTGATAATATCTTGAGATTATATTCTTCTATTAATATTAATACTACTCGCACTCCGCATCTTGCAAAAGTGGGCCCACATTGCAGAAAAACGTTCACTGGAGTATACTAGCTAATATGCTTTAAATGTAAAGAAAACATATTGCCAGATTAATTAGCAGAAAAATGGCTCTAAGGAGAATAATGAAATTGTGGTCTTGCTTAGAAATATTTGCGATTTTTATTTATCTCCATATATTTAACAAATATCATGCTGGACTTCACTAATTGACGACTGATTATTACAACTTGAAAGGATTTTCGTCTTTTTAAAATTTTAAATATTAAATACTGTGTCAAAGTGCACATTTTAGAATTTTAAGTTTTATTGTCACTCTCATTGGTTTTAATGGTCGAACTTTTTGAGTGTCCGTAAATAACAATAAATGCGCTGAGTCGAACAGTGGCGGTGTTTATGTATTGTCGTAAAATAAAATGTTCGCTTGTTTATTATTGACATAAACAAGCGAACATTTTAAACAAGCAATCATTTTATTTTACGACAGTACGTAAACACCGCCACAGTTCGACTCAGCGCATTTATTGTTATTTACGGACACTCGAACTTTTTCATAAAAATGGCCGAATTTGTATTTTAATGAAGAGTGTCCGTAAATAACAATAAATGCGCTGAGTCGAACTGTGGCGGTGTTTACGTACTGTCGTAAAATAAAATGATTGCTTGTTTAAAATGTTCGCTTGTTTATGTCAATAATAAACAAGCGAACATTTTATTTTACGACAATACATAAACACCGCCACTGTTCGACTCAGCGCATTTATTGTTATTTACGGACACTCTTTAATGAAAATTATTCTTTTTTTATTTTTTTCAATAAAATTGAATTAATCTGTTGTCTCATAGTTTAATCTTGTCTAAAAACATTATCACCTACGTGCACATGATATTTCTTAACATCGATGCAGGTTTTATGGACTAACGTTAGAAATCAATTCTTAACAATTTCCACATTGATCAAGCACTTTTACGATTACATAAATAAACACATCAAATGGAAATGAACATTTTGTCAATATTTAATCTTGTCTTACTAATTTACACGTATTATTTTCTTATAACTAGATATTATCCTTTTCAGAGATCGGTGCCTAATGGAAGAGGAAAAAATTAGGATGGAATGATGTTCTCGTTTGGACGGCCTCTCTTTTTAGACGGCCATTCTTTTTACGGAATTATGGGCAGCGCATATTTAAGAGGAATTGAGAAAAATTTTTTTTGTTGCCCCATAATTTTCTCTTCTTTTATTACTCTTCCATTAGGCACCGATCTCTGAAAAGGACAATACGTAATTATTACTATTCGATCTTAAACTATCTAAAAAAATATGCCTTTTGTACCGAAATTTGCAGCATCTTTCCCAACTTAACCATTCCATTTGGGGTGCATAAAAACTTACTATATTCCAATAAATATGATGATAAATACAATTTTATAGCCTTGATCAAGGACTTAGTATATTCAAAACTACAGATAGCATTATTTCAATGTTTTTGGACGATTGGGAGCAAAACTTTTATGTTCCAAATGTTTTTAATCGTCGTCAGTAGATATTTAATACTTTAGAACAGCAACTTTAAATTCACATATTAATTTAATTTTCACCGAACTTAAAGATTAAAACTATCTAAAGCATTGAAAATAGTAAACTAAAATCAATCATGATCAAAGTGTCATTCGGTGTGATTAATGTTGGTACTTTACCTAAATTTGAAGCAAAATGAGTTCTGTAGAAGACTTCTTTCACTAGAAAATTCTCTAATTTTTAGCACATGTTTCTAATTACGGCTTCATTGTTGGGATTTTAATTACGATAAAAATCATATTTTCTTTAAACTATATGCACGCCAAGTGGAATCTAAATTATGAAAAAAATGATGCTCTGATATAGTTTTTCGATGAGAAAATCGGCTTGTTGTACAATTTAAAAGATGCCTATTGAAATTACAAAAATAAGTATTCTGAAATTAACCAACATCAAATTGTAAGACTCATTTAAATATTAGAAAGTGTTCATTTTCAGTTGGCGTGTATATGTATTAATACCTCTGAATTGAATTAAAGAATTTAAATCAACCAGTTTTATAATTCAAATTAGTCTGTAGCTGACTTCCTCAAGTAATATTATGCGCACATATTTATTTATTGTGTATTATACTATACCGTTTTTAAATTATTAATTAATGAAATGTTTGGATATTTCTCGATTAACATTTTTAATTAATGGTCAATGTTTCATTACTTGACTATATCTTAAAATTTTATTATATAATAGAAATAATTTTAGTTTTTCAACAGAGCTAGAAATGTTGGTGTCCATCCAAGTTCTTTTCAAATTTAAATTCTTAAAACGATCTTTAAATCAATTACACGTCGGCATGCTTTTCTTAAAAACCAAAAACAAAAAATAATACGTCATAAATTATTATTATTATTATTATATCACAATTCAAATAACGGCATCTAATAAATACAATGAAACAAAAAGAACACATTCGCAATTTTTATACATTTCTTTCCTATATTTATACTCTTTCAAAAAAAAATATCACAATATGCTGCAAAGAATTCCTAATTAATAATAACAATACATTTAAAGCAAAATCGGAACATTTGTCTAAAAAAACCCTAAATATGAGCAACCTCTTCGTCCTCTTTAATAATTCCTTCGTCATCCGATTCGTCCGCATATGGCACAAGAGCTGGAAACTCTCCTACCAGCCTCGTGAGTTCCCCTTCCTCTCCATACAAAACTCGATCACATACCGGGAGCACCTAGAAGATCATATTAATGATTATATAAAAAATACCAAACCTGTGTGAGAATAAATGTCGTTGAATATGCAAATACCGGACCATCACGAATACTATTTGCCAAATGCTTCAAGTACATTTTCCAAAGTTCATCTGCATACACTTCACATAGCACCTGAGCTGGCGATAATCTCAACGGTGCCAAGTCTTTAGACAGCGTGTGAGCTACTCGTGCAAAGTGCACAACGTTTTGCGACACGTTTAGTGAACTCTTCGTCTCATCATTGGCGGCAATTGCCCATTCGACGTTTATGCCGACATCGGCCAGCTCCTCAATTAATCGATTTAAAGCCGATTCCGATTCGAGAACATATGGTCTCCATTGTTCTTCCTGCAATCCAACCAATCAAATCAATCAAGAAAATTGTTCCGAACCGATATACGCATTTTTACTGCCTCGGTGATATTTTCAAAATTATTTTGAAGTGCATTTTCAATTGGACCTCCGAGCAATCGATTCACCTATTTTTCATACAATTTGAATGCATGAAATATTGAAAAATACCTCAAAATTTAGATGAACGCCAATAACCGTCAATTCATTCATTGTATTCATTACATATTTCCAAGCGTAGGCAAGTACAGCAATAGCCGGTGCCACTTCAATGACATGGCGTCGAATTAGTGACAAAAGTGTGCTCAATTCATAAGAGCACCACTGCAGCACCTTAAAAAACAAACTTTCAAATGCGTAATTTGATTACTAGATAACATAATTGCAAGATTATATTATTATTATTCTTGAGACAATTGGGTACAATTTAAAGTAATAAATCGATTAAGTTTTTCTAAGCATTCTTAAGTATTCCATGCAATGGTTACCGTAATCGACGTCTATTGTATTGATCAAAAGTTTAAGCTTTGAATTTCATAACTGCTTGAATGCTGAATCAGATATATTTTATATCATTTTTCTAGAAATTTCTCTATTGTGACCGCTATAGATAAATCCCTAATCACCAAAATTTCAAATAGAAATTTCCTTGGAATAAGCTGGACATAACAAAAGAGTCGAAAAAGTGGTAAAAACTGGGCAAAGAAGATTTACGTTATTCATTAACCGTCAAGCAACTTAATTGGTAATTAAAATATAATTATCCGACTTTAAAAATCATACAGAGAAATTCTGAAAGCAAGTTTTTTTTAATGTCAATTTTCCATATGTTGTTTATGGTAAAAGCAAAAAAACGTAAGTGGTCCTTTTTTGAAAACATTTTATGTTTTTAAACTGATACAATCTTTCTAAATCTTAATTTCTCTAAAGCAAAAGTGACAACGTAATATGGTCTCAAACATTCAAAAATCGAATATTTCAGTTGGCGTGCAAAGATTGGTGAATTTTAGGGATGTAAAGAGCAAAAATTGTTAAATGGAATAATTATAAAACTATATTTTGAATTTTTTAAATTAAATTTTTATTCATAGAGGTAACAAGGAGAAATAAATATAATTTAATTTTTTCTTTTAAACAAAATTAGTTTTTAAAGTTGAAACCTTCAATCGATTACCGTAACCATTCCATGCGCACGCCAACTTGTATGGTAATAAAACGAGTTCATTAAGCATAGTTAAATTTATATTTCTAGAAATATATTAATTTTTTCGATAGCTTAATTAAATCCCAGTTAAATTGTCGCAAAAAATGAGTTTCCATAAACGTTTAAAAATCGAAAAATCGATCGTTATTTCCGGTTGGCCTGCATGCGGTATTTCAAAAAAATCTACAGAATTTTCGAGAAATATAATGATAAATCTCCTGTGTCATAAAAAAAATTATAAAAATAGAATGCGTAATTCAGCCTATCACCTTCACATGACAACTAGTAGAAAGCAAAACATGAATTTTCAATTAACATAGTCCTATTTTAACAAAGATCCGATCAAAATATAACACTTGAAGCAGATTATAAAGAGTAATATTAAAAAATGTCAAGTTGCACCCAACCGTTAAAAATACACAATTGCACACCAAATTATTCTTAATTGTATCATGACCACGTAAATTATATCCCACCATTTTCATTCAGCAGGTTAAAAAGTGAACATTTACTAATATTGAAATAAATCTTTAAAAAAAAAGTCGATTCCCTTACTGAAGAACTATTTTGAGCATATTTTCTGAGTTCTCAATTTGATCGTTACATTTGACTTGCTTTCGGTTTTAAAATTTCATGGCACACACCATTTTATAACTAACCAGGAAGCTTTACAGAACGTGTAATAAATTTATGGCCTTCAAATTGAGGCGGAAAAACACTTTAATTTGGTGTACCATTGAAAATTATAAACTCGATTTCAATTAAAATAATACGATTTTGAAAACCATCAAATTACCTGGCAATAATACTGCGGCATCGCTCTGTATTCATTTGTTATATCAGAAACAGCATTCGCATACAATGCGCACAACTGCCTAACATAGGAAATTGGCTCTTCCGAGACGGTCACATCCTTCATTGCGCTTCTTTGAATAGCGCTCCTTCGCCTCAAATAGACATCAGTTGCATATGTTCCTCGACCTAATTGGGTCAACAACGTTCGTGCCTTTTTCATGGCGCGTGGTCCGCCGTGAATGGCACCAGGTCTACTGACATCTTCACTTAATAGCTGCACAATTTGATTTTCACGCATCTGCAACTGCACGTCAATAACAGCGTCCTTCGTTGGACATTGTTTCCATTCGTGGATTAATTCAACAGCTTGCTCCAAATCTCGATGAGCAATACAGTCATCAAGTTCTGCTGGCAGTTCATTTAGCCAGAGGATATCATTTTCGTCTATAAGCTAATGTTTAGTTCTAAAAAGATGAAATGATTACTTTTGTCTTCGTATTCCTCTTCCTCCACAAATGCCTCGTGTTTAATTTCAGTTATTGATGCTTTTGCTGCTCTTTCCTTGAATAAAATTTAAATTTGCTCACAAAATTTCAGAAAAGAAACCCTATACCCTAACTGATTGCCGCTTTCCTCGAATCGTCGCTTGTCTGACAAGACTTCCTTCATGTAAAATATCTCGTTTCGCTTGTTCCAGCTCATCAAACCATAACTTTCGTATTCGCGCGCTTTCACACAAATAGAACCGACTTTCAGGAAATATCAGCAACTTTAGCACTTTACCCGCATTAGAGGCACCTGATTCGCGGTCCTTCACATTCACAGGCGCAACACTATTCAATGAGAATGTTGATTCCATTCTGAATACAATAATTGATCAATTCAATTCAATTATTATCATCGCTTACACATATCTTCCTGCTGCATTCACATTTCCAATTATTAATTTATTTGATAATAGAATTAGCATGCATTTTTGTAACGGTTTCTTTGTTTCCACATCGAATTGCTCCATTTCGCCATGGAGAATCACTTTTTCATTGGTTGACATGTTGTTCAGGATACTGCCAATACCATCCATCTTTTGCATTAGGAGTTGCACAGCATTTGTCGTGGATGTAGCCGAAACATGGCTAGATACTGTATGAATTGAGCTTCTGTCGTCGCCAGTCATCATGATAAGATTTTCAATAACATTTTTCTGTTCCATCAAGTGATTCGATAATTGATATATTTCACGTTCCAAGTCTATATATAAGATTGACCAAAAAATAAAAAAATTCAAGCTCACGTGATATTTCCTTCGAAGAGTCTATAAATTGCTGGTAATTACGGAAAACATTGTTTCTCAATGATTCTTGAGACGCATTATTCAATGCGCTCATTTCAGAACGAAGCGAACGCAGCTTTCTCGTCTCATCGCCGGTTTTAACGCCTTTTAATCTATCCCGTATGTCTAAAAGATGAGAAACTAACCCAGAATTATTTAAAAAACTTACAATCAGATGGAGAAAACGTATCAGATTGGAATAAACTGTCGTCATTAGAGTCAACAAGCGTCATATATATTAAGCTAGTAATTTACTAAGTTTATGATATTTTTAGTATGATTAATATCAATAAATTGGAATTTTTAAGCCAATTTGTCAATTTTCAGTCAAAATTAATAAATGGTCCAGCTGTTGTGAGCTGACGCATTTGTAGTGCGTACTGGCATCCGTTTGTCAAATTCTCTCATATTTCATTGTTCTTGTTGCGACGTTGTTGTTTCTTTGTGTCTCTTTATTCCATCAATGTTTTCTTTTTATTTAAATTTTTATTTATTTTTTTCATTTTCTGCACAGTTTATTACGCTTCGCATTGTAAAATACTTCCATTAAAAATATTTATAAGGTTATACTTAAAATTAATTTCTAGAATGAATAAATACATATTCATAGTTCCACAAATCTTCACAATTTGTTGTAGTAATTATCCGCTATATCTCTACCATAGAAACCGCGTTTTCTTTATATAATAAATAATTTTATTCTTAAAGTTATAAAAGTAGTTTAATTTTGGTAAGAATTTTAATATTAATTTATTCAATATTATGGGCTGAATTAATAAAATAAAAAATATACATTTCACCATTTCACCTTTGTGTCATTTTGTTATGGGAATATTAAAAGTGCACATACTATATATACATATAGCGGTTTTTGACTTTGACCTAGTTGCGTGGGTGACCAATTTGCGTGATTTTTGAAATAAATGTATAATTCTATCAGGTACTGCTTGGAAAAATTATATGCGATCTATTCGCGCAAAGGGAATAACCAATTTTAGAGCAAAATTAAAAAAAAACATTCCGCGAAACAAACGAACGAGCGGTTCTGTTTTAGTTTCAATTTTTCGACGTGTGTTCTATAAAGGATACTTAAATCTAAAAAATGTAGCGAGTGACCCAGCTAAAACTAAAAAACATTATACATTTTTTTTAAAACCAAATCTCCGTGGTCGCAACCGAGAACCACTGCGCGGAAAGGCAATTATAAACACTGAAACTCTTTATGTTTTATATTTTACTTACTGTTATATAGTACGAATAATTTTAATTTCATTATTTATCAATTTTATTATATTATTAGCTCTATTTTGTCGGGAAACCTTAAAAAATGTAAAACCATATACTAATTATTTTACTTCAGATCTTTCACAATTCCCTCGAAGTATTTACATGACACCATGGCAGATTGTGAGGCATCTAGTTCCACGCCAAATTTTCAACCTGGTGATTTAATTTGGGCAAAAATGAAAGGATTTCCTCCTTGGCCCGCAAAAGTTTAGAAACTGAATTAAATAGAGTTAAATGTGTATTTAAGGTTCTCGAACAAACTGAAGACACTCCAGCTCGACGAATCCCTGTAATGTTCTTTGGAACTCTTGAAAAATCATTCATGAAACCCACTGATTTGTGTGATTATTTGTCAAATAGGACGCAGCACGAAATTTCACGGAAACAGAAAGACTTTAATAAGGCGGTTCAAGAGATTCGTGAAGCTGCTGGAGTGGCAAATGAACAAGATAATGTAATGTTTCCCGTAGCGGCTAAGAGCCCGCCATCGTCGCCAAAGGGTTCAAGGAGTAGGCAACATAGCGGAAGGTTTCTGGATGTATTATTAGCTGGTGGGGCGGACACGTCGAAACGGAAACGGTCTAATAGTAATTCGACAAAGTATGGATTCCTTTTGTGATTTTAAATAAATTTTTGTTTAGATCAAGGTCTCGCGCAAGCAGTAATGCATCAACGCTTCGGATATTGAGAGAATTTGGGAAGCGAGAAAGAAAAAGACTTGACAGTGAAAGCTCACACGGTTCGAAAAGGAAAATGATAAGTGGTGTAGACAACTTTGAGCAATATGCGGTATAATTATGTATAAATAATTTTTAATTTAAAAATTGTTTTAGGATAGCGCTGATTTCAATGCACTGTTCAATGACGCTCTCCTTGGTGATTTAGCAAGCTTGCCAGACGACAACAAATCATGGAAATCAAAAAGATCTCGTGCTTCTTCGAAAATTTTCGATGAGTTTATTATCGGCTCATCGAGGACCCGCAATCGAAGTGGAAGTGCCAGTGGCAGACGAAGTCGAATGATTTCAATGTCCGGGTTTTCCGGAGTGTCCGACATGTTTGACGAAATAATGAACGGATCGGTTGAAGCACACGTAGAACAGTTGATGATTACATTGAACAATATGCCTTCAGATGGAAGTATTGTATGTTTTTTTGTGAAGATTTAATGTAATGTTTTTGTTTTTTACAGGATCGACCGCTCTCCCCCGAGCAGTTTAATCCGCAGCTTCCTGCTCCAATAGATTTTTGCCCAAATTGTGGATACGAATGTCAGTTAATAGATGGGGAAATGAAGTAATTTCACTATTGTAGTTACCAGTAATAGTCAAAATCTTATTTAGGTGTAACAGTATAATATGTAAAAAGATGAAAGAATCTACAGAATCATCTGCACTAGCAGTTGAAGGATTATTAGAAGAAGAGATGAGGAATAATAAATTGAATGTTCCCTTATCAGCGAATGTCAAAACGGAGTCAATTTCAAGCGGAGACAAGCTGAACAATGTAAATTAATTATTTTAATACCACGAATATTTACGCGTGTAATTTAGCTCGTGGGTGTACCAACATCGATAGACCCTCCGATAAAAATGGAGAACGAGCCTAAGTGCAAGGTGAAAATTAAAATTAAAAAGGAAGATAGTGACTCGTCTGAAGCTGACGCGAAGAAAGATAGAAAAAGGAAACGAGTTCAGGTAAATTTGCTGAGTGTTAATTTTAGTTTCCAAGATTTCCAAGAATATATCTGAGAATTGTTATTCCAAGGTTTTGTTTACAGTTGTTGAGTCCAAATGGTGGAGATGGTAGCAATAACTCTGGCTCCGATATTAATCCACAACGCGACGAGAACGTTGGAATTGGAAGGACGCTTTCACCGCGAAACCGAGCACGTCCGAAACATTAGTATGTTAAAATGAACGGAGTTAGTGACAAATGAACATTATAAAGTGGTTATAGCAAGGTTGAAAAGACGCCACCGATATCGTCTACCGGTCACAGACATTGTGTTTTTTGCAATGGTCAGGTTCGACCGCAAATGTGTGGTGGAAATCGACATCGGTACATATTTGGCTAGATTATTGACTTTAATCTTAAATCTTATTCAGGTGGAGGTGTGTTGACAAGAAATGCCGAAAATGGTATGGATGGGTGAGATCGCACGAAGAAATACCAAAGAATGTTAATAGAAAAGTAAGCGTGTTGTTGGGTAAATACTTTAATGCATTCCTTGAAGGTTACGGGAATGAAACCTTCGCCAGTGGCGAAAACAAAGATTAGAAAGAAGGAAGTGCCGGAACAGCCGGAATCATTGCAGACGCTAAAGAAGAAAGTGGGAAGGCCGTCGAAAAATGAAATTAAGATTCGATTGAAACTTCAGAAAGAGGTTATTTTGGTGCAGGTTTCGACTTAATCCTAAATTTATGAATTTAGCAAGCAAAGGCCGCGCCTTCGAAACAAACAGAACCAATGCAATCGAAGACAGAACGGCGGAAATATACAAAACGGAAGAATAAAGAAGGAACAAAGAAACGCGATACTATGCAAGTTGAAGAACTGAAGAAAAGACGTATGCTTGATTTACAAAATTGTTTATTTTTAAAGTTATTTTCAGCTATTTCACCATTAACAGACAAAGAATTGAACTATAGGCCATGTGCAATGGAAAAAAGGGCAAGATGGTGGACAGGAGAGAAACGACGAATGGATGTGTCACCTGAGAGGTATGTTGAAGTGAAATTCATGTGATATACAAAGATCTTGAAGGGAACTTGGAACGACGGCCGCCGATACTGCAGCAGCGTTCCGAATGATGGCTCATGCTGTCAGATCAGCGGCGGTAACTAGGGCCGATGAAGTTGGAACTGTAAACGGATCGCTTGATCTTCTCATGGATACGCTCATAGGATCAATGGGGCCTTTATTGTCGTTAATGCAGAAGGTTCCATTGTTTAAGACGGATTCGAGCCTTTCGGGTAAATTCTGGGAATCGTCGGCTGTTCACATTCCAACGTTTCAATAGATATTTGAGAGAATTAACACATCGTTCATATTAACAATTATTTGTATTTATAGTCAATCGAAATAACAAAATCCCCCAAATTTGTGAATATGTGTGTGTATTTTTATATGTTTTAAAATTTAATATAGAGTGGAATATCTTTCAAAAGGTTTCGTTTTCCCTTTCATGACAATGATCTCTTACATTATGTGCCTTTATAAATTTTATATTAAATGCTTACGTAGATGTAATAAATATTTATTAACTTTAATCATTTATTGTCTCTTTGATATTTTTTATTTAACAGTATGGATTATATTATTTATCCATTACATTATTTTGTTTCAAAAATCTGCCGCTAAATTGAATTATTATTCGGTTTAAATCTTCATTATTGAATTTTGTTTCTGGTTTAGGTTAGAATTCTGTATTTATATATTTACTAACAGTTGTACTTTAAATTCTATGTAGCGCTGAAGGGTAACTGCGCAAAAATAAGCTGAATCTAGTTATTTTCCACCATTCAGAGAGTACATCAGCGCAGTAGTAGCAAATTGGCGATGCACATCTTCGCGCTAATCTAGAGAATCAATATATTTAAAAAGTTTCTTAAACTTAACTTGAAAAAACTTAAACTTTCTTAAAAATATAGATTTTATAAACTCAACAGTAACAGAACACATATAACAAACAATAAATATGTAATATTATTTAACAAGATATATATATATATATATATATATTCGGTTAACTTAATCCCCTTTGTAATTCTTATTTTCTGAAATATACATTTTTTTTTTTAATTTTGGATGAATTGCTAACCTCGAAGTTACGGCGAATAATAAACCTGCCTCGCCTCCCGTGTAAACCAATGTTCTAAACGAATTTTTAAACCTTTGCAATCAATTAACCATGCCAACCTTTCACTAAAATGTAGTGACGTTCCTATACAATTAAGCGATTCAATCCTTCTATCACGAGACGATTGGGTGCATGGTTTCTTAAGTGGCTGCGCTTCAAATTCAACTTCAAGCCACATATTTTTAACAACTGAATCGTCGTCGAAAATCGACTCTTCCAATTTTGGCTTAACATCCTTTAAAGAAATTAACTATTAAATTAGTGATAAAATCAACACACCTTTTTACCATCATCCACACTTTCGATTAGCTTCTGGATCGATTCGTCTTCAACCGTTTCATACTTTCCCCTTCAAACAATCAGCAATAATTTTAAATTTCGTAAAATGGATTTTACCTTTTCAATTGAATCAAATTTCCTTGCTGCGTATAGAGTACCTTACCCGGTGCTTTCGACGGCTCCAACCTGCCGCTGGTGGACCACTCAACTCTTCCATCGACTCCGCAAGAAACAACGGTACCCGTCGCCAAATGTACACTCATATCCCATATTATAGTCGAATGCCGGTTCGCTAATGGCAATATGATATAAAGTTCTTCGTTATCATCCACACACAGATGACTCGAGCACACAGTGTGAGGGATCGGCGTCGAAATCTGATCCGATTGGAAACAGAAGACTCCATTGAATAGACGCGGCTCGCAAAACACACGGACTCCCGCCGTCTTCGGTGTTCTATCTTCAATTTTCGTCGAAAAATCTTCGATATTCATCAATCGAACCAGTTTTTCGCGGAAAGCCACCGCTACTACAGTATTTTCATATTATATAAATGTTGGGTTTCGTAAAACTAACCATGCTTATCATCGAATACCGACACATCCCATGGCGGCGAATACCACGACTTGTCAAGCACCACCTTGGGAAGATCTTCTGCATTTTCAAGATCCCAGAAAAGCAAGTGTCCATACACCGAAACTCCCACAAGCGTTTTCCCTCCATCAAAATAACTCCAGTCGATTCTTGTAATCGGCGGTTTCACACCGACCAATTCTTTCGGTTCCTCATCATCTCCATCACCATCGTCTTCCTCGTTTTCCACTGGTATCATAACTTCCGCTTGTGTCAATACCATCATGGGGGAACAATTATATACAATTACACTATCCTTTTCATTTCTTTTTAGCCTTGGTTCGACCAATTCTTCGCTGATTCTAAAGCAATCTATTATCGTAACACCTTAAAATCTGGCTCGAACTCACTTATAAATCAACACATTTCCACTCGACATAGCGAAGGCAATAAATCCAACAAAACCGTTTACTTTTGATTTAATATTCAACCATCGCGATGACATTATAACACCATAACCTTTAACATACAATGAATGCCAATGTTGTAAATTCGGTCTAAAATCGCTTTATTTTGATGTACAAATCATTTCCCTTGGAGTACCCTTTGCCTTTATCCTCCATTCGATTTGTCCAAAATTGCGCAATACACGATTCGCCTTCTCTGTCGTAATCATTAGGAAGAGTTGTGACACAAATAACTTCGTGTCCATTCGACAGACAATTCGGTGCTACGCTTATTGAATTTATTGGTGCTCCACAGAATCCCGCCGCGCATCTAGACGATTGCGGATCTCCAATTGCCAACGAGCAAAGAGTCTCAATCTGCGTCCCCGTCGTTGAGTTGGACTTCAGATTTTTCGGCTTTTCCGTGAACAAGCGAACAGATTTTCTTTTGAAGATATTATAAAGTGGATCACTTAAAAACCAAATGTTATTATCTGAACTCTGTGTATACTTACGATCTCTTCAGAACTTCCCCAGTGCATGACGTTTTTTTATTTATCGCTTCCTTCAATGTCGAGCAATAATCGTATTTTTTCTGCCAATGATCTATCGTCGTATTACATCTTTTCATATAAGTTGCTCTGTCAGATTTTCTCTTCGTGGGAGGATCTAAAAACAGTTTTCACTTCTATTTATTAAAATAAGACGAACCTTTGGCTATTAAAGATCTTCGGTAGGTATAAGTTGGTGTACCATTAGAATTTACTAAAACTTTCAAATGAGGTCCCTCTAATTTAATCGACTTTGCCGAAGTCGCTTCCGCAGGCAGCGAGGTTGTCGGCGAAGGCATACAGTCGGAAAAATGGTCGTCTCTATCCGCTCCCGTTCCAATGAAATTACATTTATAGCATTTCCACGGTTGCTTCTGAAAACATGAAATATTTCCATTTATATATACTGAGCCTACATCTCTATCTAATCCGCATCTCTCCAAATGATAATCAATTCCGTGAACGTGCGTGAAAATTCTTTTACAATTAAGGCATGGCATCGTCGAATCTTTAGAATACGTCGAAACTTCCCTAACTAGTTTCCTCTTCGTTGATGGTTCAAGTTTTCTAAACTCTTCAATATTTCCCTAAAATAACACATATTAATTTGAAAGTGTCGCTCGTTACACACTAGATAACTATAATATTTTGGTAATGTGCATGCCGTCATATGTCTTCCTAATTCTGCTGGATTCTTCGTCTCAAAGGAGCATTCATCAACTATACATTTAAACCCATTGTTGAATATTCTTCTAATAAGTTCCGACTGTTTCTTCATTGGTATTAATTGCCAAGACATCGGACACTTCTTAAAAAAACGAATAATTCCACTAAAAGTAATCTGATCAACCTCCAATTCATCATATCCAATTGTATCCACATCCATCTTCTTCCTCGTAATTACGCGTTTCCTCCGAACAACATCGTCACCCATTTCAGTTGCGTTACAATTCGTTACATGATTTATGTACCCGGTTGCAGATGAATACTTTCTATCGCACAACATGCATCGAATGATCCTCTCTTCATGTTTAAGAGCACCTAAGCCAAAAAATAGTTAATTTTAATTCTAAAATATCCCCACAATTTACAAATCGAATCCTTTCTTCGTTGGGAATCTCATCAAACAGTTCAATTTTGCTTTTATACGAGCACAACTGCTTAAAGCAATCTTCTGCCGTCAAACGTTTAGTTTCATCATGGAATTTGAATTCAAAATATTCTTTCTTTTTGGAAGGTATAACACGGGCAACTCGCTTCAAATCACCTAGATCATCAGGTATACTATATTCCTCCTCATCATCGCTCTCATCTTTTTTCGTTCTTTTATTTGGAGTCGATGTCATTCCATTTATTTATCTGAAAAAACGCCAACGTTAAATACATCACCGAGCTGCTTTCTAGACAAAAAATCTTTTTCTAGAATATTTATAAACTTTGATACTTGCAAGTCTGTTTCAGTCAGAGTTTTAAATGTTTATTATTTTTACATTCAAAGCAATTTGTTTCAGTCATAAGTAGTTGGTAATCTCTTTGAATTTTTTGTTCATATAAAACATTCTACAGATGGTTTTAATAGTGAGTTTATAACAATTCGGTTAAAATAGTTCTTTGATACATTAAATATATTATTTATATAATTCCAGCTTATTTTTAATAGATGAATCCGAACGCTTCGGTCGCGTATCAAACGCGCTTCAGGAACCGACAAAAAATGTCATTCCATCTTATCAATTTATGCATATTTATCTAAATTTTGGCAATAACGAGGTTCATATTTAGGAAGAATTTGTCTTGGCATATTTCTGCGAAAAGGACGGTAGAACTAAAATAAATTAACTTAAAAACGTTTTTTAAAGCGACCGAAGCTTCGTCTTCGGACTCACCAGCCAGCGTTATCTTGAAAAATTAAAAAATCGGCTAATTTTTCATATTTACCTAATGCTTCTTGGGCAAAAAATTAAATATTTTACCAACTTAAACTCATTTATTATTATTTTTTACATTTATAGTTATAATACCCATAAAAAGCACAATAAAATATTAATTAATCTAAACAACTTCTTTAAAATATCTTTTAATTTGAGTAACAGCAAGAATTAATCTTAAAAATTTGAGGTTTTTGGCGTAAAATACCGTGTATAAAATCCCATAATTATAAAACTAATAATGTAGCTATTTAATAGCCAATATCCTTTAAGTTGACCCTTACAGACGCCGATAATTAATGTATGAAGGAAAATCGATAACAGCAATATTAAAATTATTTTAAACTGAGCGCTAAAATATTGGAAACTGGACAAATAACAAAGTAAAATATCTTAAATCAAAGATATAAACGAATAATTAATTTAAAGTTGAAAATTTATTCATTAAAAAGAAAAATTCAAACAAAATAAAAATCGTCCAAAAACGTGTCAATAAACATTATTATTGCGTACTTTCATAAATAACAAAAGAGCATAAAAATGGCAAGATGGATTAACATTTAATTATCACATGCGTTCATGTTGTTATATGTTTAATAAAATAACTAATACAAAATGAGGAATACAATTCCGGGATACAAACGTGAGCAAAAACGGAATATATGATTTAAAATTTCAGACAATTTCATAACAATAAGTGAAGTTAAGAGTGTTCACGATAAATTATGCAATAACAATATGAAAAAAGATAATGAATTATAACCATTTGAATAATCCTCATAGTAAATTTCAAATATTAATTAGGGAACCGTAAGCAGCAGGAATACATATCAAGAATGATCAATGAACATTCACGTCTGGTGCGAGGCCCTTATGGCGAATGTCGGCTAATACTTTATCTGGAATGGTATGATTTTTTGTCGGGGATTGAAGTGTTTCTCGTTGGTTTGTAAACAAGTTCAACTGATCCTACAAAAAAACGTTTCGGCAATTAATATTCCAACGGAAACTAACCTTGTAATGATGAATGATGTCTTGGTCAGCTGGACAGCTTTCAATGAATGCCGCCGTTCGGTATGCAGTGAGAACATAATTCCACAAATACGTAAAATTATAAGGGATATCAAATCTAATAAAATTACTCCATTTTCAATCAATTTTTCTACTTCTAGGCTACATACCCTAACAAGCTTTGGCCAATAATCCGAATGTGATGTAACCTTGGCATTAGTTCACAGTCATACTCCGTCATACTATTCCCTAGCAAGTACCGACTGTTTCTCTCAGCAAGCAACTAAAACCATAAAAAAAATCATCATAAAATCAACAATGATATTTTCAAACCTGATCAATATTGGACAATTGCTCACAAACCCTATTATAATGCGACCGAATTTGTGGTGGTAGTTCATCTATCGGTGTCGAGATCTTTTTACCCTTATCATGGTCTACTTTGGCGCGAAGGAACATTTTAAAATTGCGATACAAGTTCTCGACCCTTTTCTCTACAGATGGATCCTTCTCAAACAAAGGCACATTGAATTCCTTGGCAAGATGGAATATTCTACCTTCAATATCACGATTGTCGGTATATGTTTGCTCTCTGAAAAACCAATTACAACTATTATATTTCTATTCACACTCCTACTTTTCCTCTTCGATCATTATTGGAGGCTGCGCTCCGAGGAAATTCTTCTTAAATGCTTCAGAATTCACATTTACAGTTTTTACCTAGAAAATTAAAGGCAAAATAAAATTAAAACAACTACATGCAAAGCCAACCCTTACCTCAACTCTGGCTACTCCAATCTCATATAGCGCATACAGCTCCATCCAAAACTCTTGACAAAACAAATCAGCCCCGATCCTCCTCGCATCAATTCCAGACGCTTTCACGTACAATTCCAATAGTGGCTTCGGGTTCGAATCTCCATTCGACTGAACTTGATAAGCGTCAGCCATCTATAAAATTCAGTTTTCAATTTTAATGAACTTGTGAAATTCAAAAATAGGTATGAGTAAGTACGTAATAACAATGACGTAATAATACACGAAATACTTGCCAATCCACGACACAGAATGGATTCATTTGCTTTCAAACCATTTTTAATACTAGTCAATAAAAAATGCACTAAACAATACAACAAATGGCATTATACATAAATAACATAAACTGTTTAAACACATCACAAATACATATAATGGAAAGTGTCGAATTGAATAAATAAATAAATAGCAAAAAATATATAAAAATGGACATGTCTGTCATTAATTGGTATATAGCAGTCCAAAAAGGCAAAAAAATGTTTTAAACTAAAACTGGTTATTAACGTCAAAAAATGAGGCAAAAAACATTGAAATCTCGATTTATTATAACTTTGAACGGAAAAAAAGATTTAACAAGTCGGAGGTGGAGACTTGTAGTGTTGATTCGGAGGAAATGACAATCAAACATATTGTCATCATACATGAAGACAACAACATCATGAGGCGATTCCCGCGCGCGATAATTCAAAGATTGTGTCGAAATGGTGGAAAGATGGACGACGGATGGATCAACAATGAGAGTATCGGCACTCAACGGACGACTACCGGTCGGCCGGCCAAGAAATTACATGCTGGACACCGTAAATGAGTGAACATCAAACGCATATGGATGAATATATTTGTTAATGACTCAAATCATTTAATTAATTGAGAGATTACATCAAATTGACATCTATTACGAATTAACTACAAAAAATAACCGTTGATGATTAAATTACATAGAAATGTAATTTAATGCCTTATTATATCATATTTGAATAGCAAAAGCTTAAGCATTATATGAAATGGAATGTATTACTAACGATTCATTACCATAATAAAGAATTTAATGAATCCTAGAAAATACCATTTTATTCTCAACCATCGGCCAAATTCAGTGACAACAGAAAGCTTAAAACTTATTTTTAGTATAAATTTTAACCGTATGTGCGAATATAAAAGTTATTGTAACATTCAATTATTTGTTCATCAGTTATAGTTTATGAAAGAGGGTAAAATTCGAACAGAGAATAATTTTGTCACTCATCTAACCATTAAACAAAGTAAGTTTTTATAAAAATTAAGATAATTTACGCAATTTAACGTGATAACTATAAGAGAAATAAATTATTTATTAAGAAAAAACGTGAACAAATCTTCAAAGTGACGTTTTTTCAAGAAGCAAATATTTATATTTTAGCGTCTTTAACTCCAATTTTGTTCACAGTTGTATTTCAATTTGAGCGTTTTTTAAGTAAGCTTAGTGAGAAAAATGCACGCCAATTGAAACTCTAATAAAACGAGTTCATAAAACGTGCTGAAATCTAATATTTTAATATTTTTAGAGTTTAACGAAAAGCTGGGAAACTGGGGTAGACAGTATTTGTGTAAAGAACACGTGGAAATTGTCAGACAAGCGTAAATATAAGAAAATCGTTATTTCCTTTTGGCATGAAAATGTATTCAAATTTTAGTTGGCATGTCAAAGTGAAATATTTCATTAACTGACCCATGACTAAGAATCAACTTTCCCATTCACTTAATTTTTTTTCTGACATCGATAATATTCTATCTTACCGATCTCACTTTCCATTGATATGCGTAATTTCTCATTAAATCGCTAATATACCTGGTTATAATCCCATAAATTTGAAAGAGGTCTAGTCTTATTTAATTATTGCATGCTTTATTAGCGTAACAATCATATTACACTTTTTAAATTTTCGATAAAAATATTTAAAAAATAAAAAGTATTTATGCTTTTGATACCTTTTAATTTTCCATAAAGTTCAATCATAATATTGTTTTTAGAGAATTTACGAAATATTATCAAGTATATTGTCCATTTCAGAGAGAGAGATCAAGTTGTGAGAAATTGATAATTCGTTTTCAAAATGTTTGGATTATTTGAATGATGACGTGAAACAGATATTCAATTAAAATAAAATAATTTAGGATAATTAGAATGGAATGAGGTTCTCGTTTGTACGGTCACTCTTTTTTCGAAATAATGGGCAGCACACATTGAAGAGAAATGGACGAAAAACTTGTTTGTGGCCGTGTGGCCGCCCATCATTTTCTTTTCTTTTATTGCTCTTCCATTAGGCACTGGTCTCTGAAAAGGACAATACTTAAAAATTATTATTTATGTTTAGTTAACGTCGTATTGGTTAATATTATTGTCCTTTTCAGAGATCGGTGCCTAATGGAAGAGCAAAAAAAAATAAGAAAAAAAATTGTCTTCGACGGACTGCCACACGGGCACAAAGGTCTTTTCGTCTATTCCTCTTCAATTAGAGCAGCCCATTTTTGAGACAACAAAATGTGATGGCCGTCCAAACGAGAACCTCATTCCACCCTAATTTTTTTCCTCTTCCATTAGTCACTGATCTCTGAAAAGGAAATATATCTGACTATGGAGGTCATTTTTGGATCCAAAAGGTTTCGGGCTGAAACTTTGCAGGGTAATAGCTGAGAAAATTTTATTTGTGCACACAAAAAATTGTCCTGCGCTGGGGGGCTATCACCATGCTATCACCATGCAAAGTTTCAGCCCGAAACCTTTTGGATCCAAAAATGACCTCCCTAGTCAATTAATTAAAAAAAATGGAGCTAAATATAAATTTTTACGTTCATATTATTAAAATTCTGGAGGCTCAATAATTTTAACAAATGCATACAATCTGCAAATTCCGTCATTACATACTTTCAATATGGGTTATTAATTTCCACGTGCAATGGTCAGAAAAATACTGTGCTTCTTCAATATACCTAAATAATGGATATTTTAAGAAATAATATTGATCATTTCAATTTTTCGATCCCTAAAAAGAATTATACATGGCGTGCATAGGAAATATTAAAAAAAACATTGTGCAATTTTCTGTGCAATATATCACATACTTTATTAAACTACAGTACCCATTAAGCATTTCTTTAAAAAAAGATGCACGTGTAAACTGAATTTTTCATTTCACGTGATCGACAGTTTGTTTCCGTATCCACCACTATTTAATAGTTATTTCATTACGTAATTAAGAAGTCTGGATAAATGTATAATAATATTATAGAAAATGTTATAATTCTTTTAACAGGTTCTGATTTATTGATACTGTAGTTTGTGAGATACTAGTAAAAAGCATATTTAACAAATCGTTAACGCGTTATATTAAACTATCATTTGAATGGTAACCTATATATACATATAATAAGTATTAATTCAACAATTGAATGAAATTATTTTGAAAAAAAAACGGACAAAACAAATAAAAAGGCGATAGATATCGAAATTCCAAGTTGCTTTCCCTTCTCCGCTCAACAACCTTGATATCCAACGGCCGATTCAATATATAGCTAGATAAAAATCAAAACAATTCAAATTATTAATCATTCTAGAAAACACACAAATACAAAAACACATACAAACCTACATGTTGCGCAAACAATTATTTTTTGCCCATTTAATTCCATCATCAAATAATATCGACGATGGAAAAGCTCGCAAAAAAATGATAACGAACAACAAAAAAACAACAAGAAGAATGAAACGATGGTGGTTACCGTGGGTGTATGCATGAAAGTTGTTATACAATATCTTATTTACCTTTTAATTTTGCTTATATATCAATAATAGTTGATAAAACACACTAAAAGCCCATATTGTTGTTATTATGTTGATAAGTTGAGTAAACAAAATGAGTAATCGGTTTGGAGAAGCTTTTCATTTTCAGGAACAGCATGCCAAAACCGTGATAAATTATAGTGGCGATATTTTTTGTTGAAATCGAGATTGTTTATGGTATATTTCCAAGACATTCCTACAGCCGCACATTTCGATTATCGGGGAAACATATCAAAGAAAACGAAAATGGATTCGAATAATTATTCCAACTAGTTTATATTATACAAAATTGTCTTTGTGTAATTGTAACTCTGCTATTTGGTTGGAAAAATCAAATTTCGCGTCTCTCTTTCTCTGTTTCTCATTCTTGATGTTGTCTCGAAGATATATAGGTCGCAATGATTATAACAAACTGATCTATCAAGTTTTTAAAATTATCCCCATGAGCCAAAACTGAATTCGAATGAACTATAGATTCTGTATGTCGTTAAAAAACTTTCATCTCTTTCCTGTTGATATCTCTGGCAATCAATTGCAGATCCAAGTCGTGAAGATGAATCCCAGTTTTCAATTTTTCCTTGGCGACATCAGACAGCCGTTTTGCAAAAAGTTTCAGAAGATTAGTCCTTGATTCCCGGTAATCATCTCTCTGAATCTCATATTCTCGGAGCTTCTCCAAATGATGGAAAGAGATGCAAATTGAAGAATTCAAAGCCAGCCAAAGTTGGATTTCAAGATGGAAAGTGTCGCACAAGTTGGGTTTTCAGACGCAATTTTCTCGAAATAGCTGTGGCCGTTGCAGAAACTCTTTTTATATTTAGAAAGTAGATTTTTTTCTCTTTCTAATGATATATGTCACATCCTGTAACTCCAAACACTATGCAGACCATTCCCTAGTAAGAACAAGGAGTGGTACCGCAGCGGGATCGAACAACTTGCCGATAGATGGGTTCAATCCATAGAGTCAAATGGTCTTTACTTTGAAACCTAATTGTAATAGTAAAAAGTTTTTCACCCCAACTTTTATGGTAAAAGAATGAGCTTAGTAAGCTCAAATCTAATTTTTTAGAAAGATATTAATATTTTTAGATAGATTAAGACAAGCCTAATTAAATTGCAGTAAAAACTTTTTTGTTATAAACACGTAAAAAATTCCACACACGTTTAAAAATCGCAAAATTGCTTTTTCAATTATTCTAATCGGCTACTTGATGGTTTTCCAATCATCACCAAAACCGTCTACCGATAAAAACGCGTCTAACTTTTCGAACATTCAAATTTTGTTGAAATGAGTGAACATTTAAAAATAAAACTGTTCAACGCCAAATTAATTAGTAAAAGTAGAAGCGGAAAAATAACAAGAGATCGATGTGTAATGGCAGAGCAAAAAATTAGGGGCGGAGAAAAGGTCTTGTTTAGACAACCACACACTTGATGAGAAACAAAAGAGGAAGAGATTCGATGGTCTTAGTGGCCGTGTGGCTGTCTAAACAAGACCTTTTCTCCGCCCCAAATTTTTTCTCTTCCATTAGACATCGATCTCTGAAATTAATAATACAATTTTTAAATAATATTGCCTATTTCAAAATAGTTGACGACGCAATCACGCTGCAAATGCGGCATACTAACTCAAATTCATTTTCAAAACGATTATTTTATTTTATTTCTGTGACATTTAGTTTTTATTGCTTATATGGAATAAAATACTCGTTTTGAAAATGAAATTGGATTAGTATGCCGCATTTGCAGCGTGATTGCGTCGTCAACTATTTTTAAATAATAAAGATATTTTACGAGAAACACGTAATATTGACGTGAAAAATTAGTTTTTAATCTTACGCGTGGATTTTAATAAAACTCGTTTTGTAAATTTCAATATCGTCAATTTAATTGGCGTGCTGTTCATAAACATTTTATATCAATACACTTCCGCCGTGAAGAATCAATAAACATAAACATTTTTCCAGCTAATAAAAACCAAAAAAGGACACTTTCACAGAACCAGTTGAATTTACAATTTTCCTTCAAAAAAAGTGTACTTTAACAAAAACCTAAAAACTTTCTATCGATATTATTTACTCGCCAAAGGAAGACCCAAATTCTGATTTGTCAATATACTACTAACTCACTTTTATTCAACACGACAGAAATGTCATTGCAAATGACACAACGGTGACCTGCCATCCAGCAGTGACTCGGATCGAAACTAGGAATATACTCAAACGAAACCAAAAAGATTCAACTAAACGATCAAAACATTCGATAATGATAAGCTATTGTTTACAATAATCGCTGATCCATGATAAAGGGGTGCGACTAAATACTAAAATAAATATAATTGCTTGCCACAAAACTATTTTCCGGAAAATTAATATATAAAATGAATAACAAAATGAATAAAAGGAAGAAGAACAACAACAACAACAATTAAGTCGTAATAATACAAATAAGCGACGAGCTTCATTCAATTTCAATATAATGTAATTAAAAGAAAACACTTGTGTCACACAACAATCGCGACTACACTATTTCATTATACCATAATAATAATAGTACTAATAAAAACGCCTTCTTGCCCTCTAAAACGAGGTAAAACGAGTTGAAATTATGCTAGCCAACCAATTAGTCCACACATTAATCATGAATCATCCCTAAATGTTCAACTGAAACCAAATGCAATCAGCTAATTTTTGTGATAAAGGAAACAAGAAAAAAAAACCAAAACATTTGCAATCTCTTTGGAAAGACAAGAATCGACCGAATTCATGCCAGCAGAAGCTAGTTATGCAAATTCTTTTTTCGTTAACATTCCAATTATTATTGAAATAACTCCATTGAAACATGGAAATCATTTCGACGCATTTTCCACGCTATCATTTCCGGTTTTTGTTCAATCAAACCATTGAACGCCGTTTATTGAGAGCGACACGACTATCAGTAACAATATGTATACATAAGCACTTTTTCTGGCACAATATATAAACATTGATGAAATAAAACAAATGGATGAGAATTTTGGCGGTTTCTCATTTCCGCCAACGTATGGTTTCAAGTTTCCCTTTGAACCCGAGCCTCAAATGTTGATAGTATCCCGCAAGCAATTTGAATTCCTTAAAAATTAGCTCAGAAAAGTAATTTAAATCTAGAATATCGCGCTGCGCAAAAGATAGGAAAATATAATATAGGCGTAAAAACTGTTTTTCAGCTTTCATATAGAAATAAATAAAGAGGAGAAGACTGCTCGGTCAACATTGTCAAGGCGAAGCCGAACACTCTGGAGAGAGTTGGTCCGCATCTCGACGCAGTCGGAATGACGTCGGACAATCAAGTAATCAAGTAAGTAAGTAAATGGGGAAATAGTAATCTTCATTTGGCGTGCACCCACAATGACTGTCTTATTTAACGTTTTAAATATAAATGTACACACCAGGGTTGCACGGAATTCAATCTTCCGTTTTCCGTCGTTTTTGAGTTCCAATTCCGTTGTCCGTTTAAAAAAAATTATTTCCGTACAATCCTGGTACACACGCCAAATCGATATGAATATGTTTCAATGTTTAAACGTGTATTATTAATTTACACGTATTATTTTCATATAATTTGACACGTCATTGTTACTAGCCCGTCTTAAACTATCTAAAAACATGCGCTTTTTGCCGAACATTACAAAATAAGGATCTTTTCTGAGCCCCCAACTTAATCATTCAATTTGGGGTGTAAATGTTGAATTCGAGAACTTCTTCCGTAGTCTCTATAATAATGATAGGTTGCTAGAGATGGGAGGGACCTTGATTTTTGGAATTCCGTGTAGAGACTTTAAAAAATTGAAAATTTCAAAGCCTGGGTCTCGGGACAGGGACCCCCTTTTTTTTAGGAAAACACCCTTCACACCAATTTGAAATGTTTGATAGGTCAGATTGGAAGAGGCAGCATAGCTATGTTAACCACAGCGGCTGCAGCAACATAAAAATTTCTCTCATTCTTTCGTGTCTATTCTTTCGTGTAAATTTAATCGAAAATAAAAGAAAGTATTGTCGTGGTGTAGGTTGATGAAAAAGGAGGGGGTAAAGGAGCATACCCCAAAAAAAGATGGTCTCGCTTGGTCTGGTGTAGATTTAATTTGCAATTTGTTTATTATTTCGCTTTTTTTCATCACAATTTTGTTTCATTTGTTTTCTCTTATTAAATTGGTTGTTAAATCAACATAATAATTATTATAATAAAAATTTTAGGTATAATTTATTAAATTTAGGATCGAAATAATAAACAAATTGCAAATTAAATCTACACCAGCCCAAGCGAGACCATCTTTTTTTTCGGTATGCTCCTTTTCCCCTAATTTTTCATCAACCTACACCACGACAATAAAAAAAAGCTCGCGTAAATGTACACCTGTCGTCTCCCTACACACACATGTTCATAAAAATGCAGAATGTTCGTCTCCTCTCTATCTCTTCTCTAACCTATCAAACGTTTTTGTACTGACTCAAATTGTTGTGCACCCTTGGCGGGGGGTCCCGCTCGGGTTGGGGAAGTCCCCCCCCCCCCCCCCCCCCCATCACTGGTAGCTATCAATTTTGACAGTCTGGTCCCTTCCAATATTACAGTTCACACCAGAGATGTGCGGAATGGCAGCTTTTAAATTTCGGAATTCGCAATTCCGTCCATCTCTGGTTCACACACCAAATGAAAATGATAATTTTTGAATATTTAATCGCGTATAATCAAACTTCACGTGAATATTTCAGATTTCTATTAACACTAAATGACTAGATTCATCAAAAATTCTCTCATGTCTATGAAATTTAAGCTCCTAGCATCATAACTGAGAATTTTGTATCATTTCAATGCAGCTAAGGATAATTTTTAAAAAATTGAGCACGCCAAATGAATGCCAAAGCCAATAACGCAGGCACCCCAGAACAAAACGTGTCCAAATAGCAATTTGGAGGTGGAGCCAAGAAGGATACTGGAAGCATACAGTTGATAAAATCAAGGCACCTTATTTGCCAAAAAGCAAGCCTTCTTGGCTCCGCCTGAAAATTGCGTTTTTCAAATTTCCAAGATAGTTTTCTATTGTTTTGTCCTGGAGTGCACAGGACTTCAATCGAGTCCCTTAAACCTAAAATTTCGTTAAAATTCAAAGCGCCGGAGATAATTTAAGGAAAGTCTGTGAAATTGAAGTAAAAATTAGTTTTTAACTTATACGTAGCACGCCAAATCGAAATGAATATTTTTTCAATATTTCACCGTGTCTTGCTAATTTACACGTATTATTTACATATAACTCGACACGTAATTGTTACTAGCTCGTCTTAAATTATCTAAAAAGATGCATTTCTTAACAAACTCTACAAAATGAGAATATTTTCTGAGCCCCCGAACTTAACCATTCAATTCGTTGTGCACGTAGAAATTAATATAATGAATTTGAATATTGCAAAAGCGTAATTTTCATTTGGCGTGATTGAGATCTAAATCGACACCGCCCAAAGCGAGACCAGGCGTGTCTATCATATATATATATATAAAACAGCTTATCAATGTAAGTACATAAATAATTCGTAGACCCACGTAGACGTTGATCTCATCTTGGTTGAACCACTACGCGGTTGGGCGAGTCAGCAGAATCTGATCCGTGGAAAATGTTACATACGGTTTGGATAGAAGTCTCCGGGGATGGTTTCTGGGCGGTTCCATGAACTCCTTGGTGACAACAGATCCAGAGCTAATAAACGCCATGAAGGACGGGCAGAATGTCTGGTCCGTCACGTAGTGGGGCCTCAAGATGCGCTTTGAAGGCGGTAACTTGTTTAAGAGCATTAACCAAGCTCGTCAAAAAGGGCGATGACCTTCCCGACGATACCACGGTGGACACATACATTTAGAGACGTACAAATTCGATATTTGCCTGTGTGATGGCAAATATAATTCATACTCCTACGCAGACGGCTAGAATTTTCAGCTTGCCAATTGGAATGCTCAGAAAACGTGTTTAAATTTAAAATCTCTGGATGGTACTAATATTTTTCAATAATTTAAGAAACAACTGACAAACTGGACTATATAATGTTTTTATAATGTACATGTAAAATTTATATGACGCTCATAAAAATCAGAAAATCGTTATTTCCAAATTTTCAGTCGTCATCGACAATAGAACCGGAAGAAGAGAAGTGAGCGAAAAATGTTGAGAAACACTCCATGCTGCTTTAATTCGTTTTGAATTTATTCACTCAAAGAGCCATCGGATCTAACGAAGCTACCAAAATACATTAAATGTCACTCTGCTCGTGACCCTCCTACTACAGTTTTTCTATTCCATGTAGCTCACAAAGTCTTATTCATTTACATCTAAATTATCATTTTCATAACACGTAGCGTTTCCAAGAATAACGTGTGACACAATCTAGTGAGAATTAATTCAAAGTGAATAAAAAAAACATAAAATATAAATGAAATATAAAATAAAACGAAATATAAATTAAATCCAAAGCAAATAAAATTCAAAATTGTTGAAGAATCATCCGAAATTGGGGATTGTTGAGTTTTGACATTAGATGCAGGAACAATGCCCCTAATATTTACATAGTTCTCCTTTCCCACAATGTGCGTTTTGATTTTTTTCAAATTAAACGTTTATTTGACCATCATACTGTCAAAAATATTACAAAAACAATATATATTCAACAACAATAACAGTAACAACAACCTATAACAATCCTAATTAAGAAAAAGCCTAAATATCAGTATGAATCAACTAAAGAAATAAATCGAATCTTTGACCTCCTCAATATTTAATTTTCCCGGCTCAACCTTCGCCGTAAACATTCCTTTATACTCATCAAACACAGTCTCTGGCAATATATTTTGCATCTTCTTCGTCAAATACGTATTTTGAAACCATTCAGAACACCTACAATTCAACAAATCATTTCTAATCATTCGAATATCATCCAAACTGTTGAACAATCGGCTGCGAGTGAAGATCAACAAACTGCTGTCGGCAAATTTCATTCATCTCGTTCACCGAGCTGGCATGAGTCCAAAAACAGTCATGCACAGCTGCGAATGTCAATCCCTTTCTTGCACAGTTCAACGAAGTGAGCATCATATGAGTCGAATCGAGTGAGTGTACAAAATTAGGAGGAAACGCGTCGATTTGCTTCATTGCAATCGGCGAAAGGATAAGCCGACCTTTCTGCTCGACAATTCGACAGTACGGCTGGACGACTGGCAGACCAAGAGGGGTTACCCATTCTGTCGTTCTCATAAGCTCGCTGGCCCCCTTAGCGCACGTGCGGAACCAATCTTTCAAAGCCCTTAAAACCTACTTCATTTTTGTTTCATTCAACTATATCGTACATAGAACTTGTAAATGCATCATTCAAACTAGCAAACGTTTTTTCCGCCAAGTACCTTGCAAAAACAGCGCTCTTAAAATATTAAAATCAATATTAACAAAAAACCCATCGACTAACATCATCCGCATCAATATTAAGGGCTCTTAGCTGCCTCTTAATTTGCAATACAGCTCCATACATAGTAACACCATATACTGTCGTCATAACAGTTTGCTTAATGACTTTTCTCGGAACATTGTTAGGCAATGCTTTTCGCAGTTTACGAGCCAATATAGCCTCCTCATTTGTTCCATTCTCATCTTCAATCCGTTTCTGCTCAACTCTAAAACAACTCCCCATTATAATTATTATATAAAATGTACCTTAAAGCAACGTCAGAGTAAACATCATTTGGAAGCTCAGATTGTGTTAGGTTTACTTGCGTTCCACCTTCACGATCCCGTCCAAGAGCGGCATAGTGCTGAAGACCATTACAACTTCCGTCTTGATGGATTGGTAGTTGACTGAACAATATAAATATGATTAAGTGTAGCGTTACAAATGTAAAAATAAATCTTCCACCTAATAAAAAAGAAAAATGCATTCAGAAGACGTTAAAAATTTCGGTCCAGGAAAAAGGGGAGCATATTAATAAAGACTGTGGAATATTGAAAATAATTAACATTTCTAATATTAATGGCCATTATAATGGTATATGAACAACCCAAAATTAAACTTCTCTCCTACGTCGGAAGATATGATCTACTCGAAATTTATTTGACGGCTTTTAGGTAGTCCGCTGAGTTCATTTATTCAGTACGAACCTCCAATCAACTTTTTCAATGAACTCTGACACCCTTAACCTTCAGTTTAACGAGAAATATACGTTTCGATTGTTTGGTGAGAGGATAAAAAGTTCAAAGATTGCCGAAACCCATTGAATATTGTAAAACAGTTTGACTTTGAGTTGGCTATCTTCAAAGATCTACGGTCAAGTTACGTTTTTTTGGTTATTCCACAGTAATTCTAACAAGGAATGTGACTTTAGCTTCCCTTTAGATTACGAGACGCTAATTCCAAATCCATTGAAGTGAGATATGAGCCAACAAAAATTTCCACGTTTATATTTATTTGCATAAACCACAAAATATTTTGAATTCAGATAACATTCGCTTGGAAAAAA
This sequence comes from Caenorhabditis plicata, assembly GCA_963931815.1. Taxonomy (NCBI): domain Eukaryota; kingdom Metazoa; phylum Nematoda; class Chromadorea; order Rhabditida; family Rhabditidae; genus Caenorhabditis; species Caenorhabditis plicata. The sequence continues at coordinate 17,905,080 of OZ007492.1, read as the reverse complement.
AACAAACTGGCGGATCAATCGACTCAACGAAGTATTGTGCTGATTTTGAATTAGGAATCAGTGCGTCGGGCTCTATCAAGGTGCGATACTTTGGATACTTTGGAGTTCGAATCGTCAGCATCAGCCAACGCGAACTATCTGTCGCCATTTGAGTTGACAAGACCGCGCCATTGTTGAACAGACCGTCTTCTTCCGCAATATCCCGATGTGCCTTCTTCCGGTTTCGGAGATTCTTGATTCCAAGTCGATGAATTGCACCATCGCCTCCTTAAGTGCTGTAGACCATCTTTCTCTCGGCTTTCCTCTTCGACTTCTAAAGCACCTCGGATCCCATTCTGTCACGATCCTTCTCCATCTTGTGGATGGAAGACGAGCGACATGACCTGCACATCTCAGCTTCTTCAGTTTCGCAATTATGCGGACGACGATTCGAGTTGAAGAAGCTGTCCGTGACAAGATGGCATTGATAATTCTGTATAATCGATTGACGTGTTACGAGAGACGAGTTCAGGTTTCTGCGGCCTGTAGCAGTGCTGGAACAACTCCGTGACAAGATGGCGTTGTTAATTCTTTGTACTCGATTGACGTGTTCCGAGAGAAGAGTCCAGGTTTCTGCGGCGTATAGCAGTGCTGGAACAACGTTCTGAATGATGAGCTTGTATCTCCCTTCTTGGTCGAGAAGAGGAAACAGATATTGCATTTTCGCATCAGTATTGTGTTGATTTTGAATTTGGAATCAGTGCGTCAGACTCTATCAATGGTGTGAGTATCATATAATTCTGAAATGGACGATAAAGACAATTACCTTGTTAGTAGAATAAATTGCAATATCAAAGATTTAAAACGATATTGATGTGCAAAATTATAAAATAATGTTTTAGCGTACGACAGGTAACCGTAAAATAATTTCGCCAAATCTTAAATTGAGGAAATCATAGTTAATAAAAAATAAAATTTAGTGAGTTCAATTAAAGGCCAAATGTAAATGATGATAAAAGACATAAGAAACAAAGCTATGAAATAATGTATGCCATGTCTTACAAATAAATAACCAACCTCGGGAATTGTGCCACATCACTTCCATACTTCAACGCATCTTCAATCTCCATGCAAGCAGCCAGCGTCTGCCACGGTTCATCCGACTCCATCCACCACCTTTCGCCATTCAACGGATTGCGTGCCGAGTCGAGTATTACCGGCAACAGTTCCTCAACCTTGTTCATTCGATCACGAATTCCAGCTCTTTTCATCGTCCCCGTCAAATTAATACAATGCAGCTTCAACCAGTCTAATCCATGTTCTCCCAGCCGTTGGGGCTTAGCAAACTTTAATATGCAACGGTTCACATCGTCACCCATATGCGACAAATACGGCGACAACGGATAAACTCTCCCACGGAAATCCATATTATGAGGAAAGAAGAGCGTCTTTCCACGGAAGTGTTCAGCCAGCGCCACACGGTACAACATCCAGCACCAAAGCGAGTTGATCTCATTGCGCTCTTTTATCGCCTCGGCTTTACGCCTTGCATAATCTCGCCATTTTTCAACGTTAATATGGTCTTTTCGAGCACCTTGACCAAACTCATCCTCAAATTCCGGCACACTGATTGTATTTGATCTCATTGGGATGGACAATTTCTCAAGCAATGTTTTCTCTTCTTTAACAGACGATCTATTGAAAACCTTAAAACAAAAAATGTATAAAATCAAATTACAAGGAGTGTTTTACATTTTTGAGCACGTCAAGCATCTTTTCATTGATAACCCAAGGAGTAGACCCCAATTGATTTAGCGCATCGAAAACCGGACGAGCTTGTTGACGGTGTTTAATCCTTTGTCGTGCTTCACTGTTCAGGTTGACCGACTTGAATTCGTACATGTTTCGAACGATTCCAACTCGACTAGTGTACAAAGGCCCACCAATTCCGTAGTCATACCAAGGGCGAGGAGGAACCTGGAAATAAATGAATTGGCTAAAGTAGTAGATTCATTAGATAAATGTGAAAAAAAACTGTGAAAGAAAAAAGTATATTCCCATATTGTTTTGCTATAGATTAGGTTAAAATTTTTTTCTGAATCACAGGTTATGGATTATAACAATAAAATTGTAAATTTTTCAATGCACCGATCTCATTTTTCATTATTTTTCGCTTAAAACAAAATTTTTTTTAGAAGATGAAAATGCATCACCGATTCTGGAATACTAGAAACTACGAAGTGTTTTTTTATTTTAAAATATAAATTATCTGTTATAAATACTTACTGTCATTGGTAACGTTTCCGTCGAAAAAATAATAAACTTGAACGGGTTTCTCAAAAACTTGGCCATCATCTTATTATCAATTGCCAACATTCTCGATAAATTATACCTAGACGTTGGTGTTACCTTAGATTCCTCTTCAATAGAAATTGACCTGAATGAAAATGCTTTCACCCAAGTAGCTGAAACAAAAATCACACCAATTAATACAATATGAATCAAATACTTTTTCTATTCTCATTAGACACCGGGAACATACAACTATCCAAAATAACACTGCAAAACACATTTGCTACTTCATTTCTAGTCGCCGAGTCAAGATGTCCCATATCAAATTGATAGTCTGGTGGAATATTTGCTCGTCTACATGCGTGCTCCCACCATTCACGATGGGTGTGTCGTCGGGCTATATCCGCATCATTGAAGTAATTGATATATTCGTCAAAAACATTGGTCCAAATCTTTTCTTCATTGTAACCAACGTTCTGTTTGAATATATTACAAAGTTCTCGAATAATAGGTGTTATGAGTTCATATTGAAATTGACTGGCTCCGACTAGATTTTGTCCTTGAGAACAAACGGACATCGCGCAGAATGAGAGTAATTCAACGAGCCTTTCTCGAGGAAGAACTTCCAGGCATGCACCGACTGAAAACTTTTAACATTTTTTTGTTCCCATAGAATTGCTCACCAATGGGATGTATGTCTTTTGAATTCATCTTATCTAATTGCATTTTGATTCGTTCACTCCATTTCCATTCTCTAATCAGGTCTTCCGCGAACTTGTCGTACATCTACAAATACTCGGAAAAACTATCCCAATAAGCCACTAAAATTACCGCATCACTTGTGGATGGATTACGCACTCTCAACCACATTGATCTCTCCACTTGCAGATTTTTTTCAAACATTTCTTGGTATTGTTCCTTCGACATTGTTTCTAATTTGAAAGGATTTCCGTTGTATTCTTCAACGGGACAATCCGATTGCAGAGCAGATACCAAACTCAAATCCTTCAGTATGATTCATATCCGTACTAAATGTAAATGTGAAAAATACCTCTTGATATCTCGCCAGACTTGAACTTTTTGGCTTAAATCCAAATCTAAATTTAGAAATCTTTGCGAGCTCTTTTTCAATCTTGCTCCGGTCTGATTCACTGATAAATATTCTCAAATCATTCATATTAACATCCTTCGCGATAATTTCCACTTTCTGCCACATGCTATCAAACATATCTTCAATTGAAAGTGTTTTTGCATCATGTTTTCTTTCATTCTTCCATTGCCTTATTGTGCTAATTAGCAATAGACATAAAATATTATTCGAATTGTCTTGTCGACGTAGACCTCTCCAAAAATTTGCTAAATAGAAACCATTAAAAACCAAATCTTCCTGTATCACACACCAAGTGCAACAAATGTTCTTAAAGCTTCATCTGAATTTATGCTATCCACGGTTTTCAAATATCTCTCAAATCTTTTATTAAGAACAAGAAGACACATCGGCATAATTTCAGTAGAATCCTTTACACGTAGCTGATTTTCAGCCAATCGTAGAACCCCATGCATATCATCTTTTACAGAACATCTTCAATTCGCCTATTAGGTTCCACAAATTTTAATAAAAACCTCATAACATTCGCCAATTCCGATTGTTTCCTTTTATCATTTTTGAAAACCAGTAGCCTCTTGCGCAGCTCGGTGTCTAATACTTTTCTGACAACGTTCTTCCAATCATCATGTTTAACCCTTCGTTTCCTTTCAAATTTCACGGGTTGCTCAGTTGCAACCGCTTCACTGGAATCTACGATAATTATTAATTGAATCAAATCATGCTAATTAAACATACAACTTCTAATAACAATATCCCGCCGTATTCTAGATATCCATTGAGCCTTTTGCATTCCCTAAAATCCAAAATGAGCATATTTTGGTCCTTTTCTTCAAAAAAAAAAACATTTGGGAAATATAACGAGTGTCGTTAATAGAAATGTTTTCTACGAGTGGTAATGTGACTATGTTTGCGGATCCTATGGTGGCGGCAGCTCAAAATGAATGATGAAATATTTTAATGAATCTTGCAAGATTATTTAATAAACTCAAGATTTTATTCGAAATTTCGGCTTTTGGAAATAATAGAGTATACGGACTATTCGGAACATTAGAAACCGAAACTGATCCGGTTCTGGTTGAGCATCGGTTTACAAAACAAATCCACGCGAGTCAGCGTAAACTAGCAAAAACTGATTTGTTCGCAAGGTTGAGTTTTGTTTATTTATCGCACTTCGGTCAAAACGAAATTCCACCCTCAGTGTTTGTATTTTTCTCTGCGCGTTGCCTTTTGTGATGTGTTGCGTTTTTCTATATTCCTCTTCTACAATAGACGATCATTTATTTCAACAAATATAATTTAAAATAATTTAACGCGCAGACAACGATACATAAAATGAAGAGAGATAGCGTTTTTCGTGGATTTTTGACCGGAGTGTTTATCGTTTTTTCATAATTACTTTATTCAAATTTTTATTTTATTGTTTCACGATTACGATTAATATTCCTTCGATGGCGATGTCGTGTAAGAGCGCTGAGCTTGAAATGTTTGACATCAAGAAAAGGTCATAAACTATGTCCTGATCGTTGCAGGGATTCCGAGTGGACTCGGGAAACAAAGCACGAACGGCGGATTCTCAGTTTGAGGTACAAGGGGAGTTATGGATGTTGCCTTGGAGCGAGGAGTTCGACAAGGAGATTTAGAATCACCGACACTATAATCCTCGATAGTTTGACCACGTAAATATGATTTTCTCACGAAAATTAAAATCATGGAATGTATATTCATCGACGGGAAAATATTGAAAGGTCTTGGTAGATCTTCCAACTACAACCTTCGATGAATACACCAAAGCAAACTTAAGTTAAATTGCTTAACACTATTATTTCAGACAAATATTATGCTTAAAAGGTAATTTTTTTCAGATCTAGCAAATTGACCTGAAAACAATTCATTAATTTTTACGTGGAAGTTTTTGAGATAAGTATTTTCAATTGTCGTGTGAATGCAATTATTTTCCATGCTGATAATGATATTATGCATGATGTCATTCCCGTCTATCAAAGGAAACTTCAATGGGCTCTCGCTGCTCGATGGACGCAAATTTTCACGGAATGCATTCCCAGCGGCATTGATCCAACGACAGATGAGACAAGCGACTCAAGGAATTTGTGGACCAAGAATCGAGAACAACGATATCAGGAAGAAGACTAGGAATTCTCCATACAAATTCCATACAAATGTCTTCTACAATCGCTAGATGTCGCGACGACATGTCGTTTACGACTGAGAGTGATAGTTCACAACTTATGGGCGGTTGCTTCGAACTTCTAAGCTTTGGAATTCGAAACGCTAGTATTTTGATTCAGAATGTTGAAGCTCATGCATCTGGTATTATTAAAAAACAAATTTAAATAATAATATTACTTTGGATCCGGATTCATTCTTCGGAAGACTAGCGGACTAACTCCAATATTACCTGATCTTCGTTTTGTAGATTATGTGGTTCTTTACATCTCGAATATCGAAAATTAAATGAAATAATGAAAAATTCCAGATTCACCATATTGGTATACACATGTTCCAGTGAAATTAAAAAAAAAAACAAATAGCACAATTATTATTATCATTATATATTTTGGAGTATTATAATAATTATTAGCATAGAAAAAACAAATTAAAAGACGAATAAATTATCAAATAATATCACTAGAATTAGGAATTTTGCGTACTATTCACTTCTTCACATGATAATGATTCAATTGCGAAATAACCAATAAGAAAAAACAAAAAGGCACATATTTCAAGAACTTTTTTCCTTCGCACAATTCGTGAAGAAAACCTGTTGAAAAACCAACCGGGATTACAAACATGTGCTCCATTAAAACACATTTCAAAGGAGCACGCACAACTAAATTAAAACAAAACAAAAAAAAACAATATAAGCTCAAAAAAGAAAACAAAGAGGAAGCACAGATCATGACAATCAGGTACACTCCTAGGGTACCCTTTTGGTTGCAAGTAGACAAATGAACAATGTTTGCTAGAAAAAGAAAACATACAATTCTGTACAATTATTAAATGTAATAATCATTTAAATATAGAACAAATGAGCATTATTTAAACATCTTGTTACCCATATTCTTAGTAGAGAAAGGGAGGAAACAGTGAGAAAAGAATTATAAGAATAATCGTGATTCAATTGGGGATTCTATGATCGTGTACAATCATTGTTAATATTATTTAACATGTTTATTTATTTTTCAATGTTTCAAGTTGATTGGCGACATCTATTTCTTGACCTTCTTGGTTTCCGTTTTCGTGGCAAGGTTCGCTAAAACCGGCGACCATTCAGTGTTTTGAAATGCTTGTGGACCCCTGCAAGTAAACAATCACAATTACAGTCAACATAAATTTGGTTCCAGCATTAATATAATTAACTGCCTAAACATGTCAACGAATGTTATTTTGTGCACATTTCTCATATACGAACAAACACAAATACAAAGCGTTAATTCCTAAGCAAAACCGAAAAGTCAACTCATAATCAATTCAAGTAAATGTTAACACAAATATTACACCTATACAACATACCACAAATGTAACATCCGCTTCGATCCTTAACATTGTTTTCATTCAATTCGAATTCATTTTCAGATTAATCTCAACAACTTACGATCTGTGAACCGGCGATGAAGTCGTCGACGCGATCTTCGCCGACACATCATTCGACCTCTGTTGCAAGGTCGTCCATTTCGACTGAATCTCCTTCTCCTGCGCTTCCAAAGCCTTCTTCTTTTCCACCATCTCTTCTTTCTCGGCAATCAACCTCTGCTGCATCTCGCGAATCTCCTTCTCCTTCTTCCTAAGCGCTTCCATCGACTCATCCACAGCAGATGCTGTCGAGCTGATAGACGCAATCGATCCCCTTGATCTTTCCAATAGAGCACACCTCGACTTGGTCCTGAGCCACAATTAATTCACCACCTCAATATTATCAAACTCACAAAGCGTTGTCATTTTTTAGAAGATGGTTCTCCTTTCTTAGCCAGATGACCTCTTTGATGAGTCGGGTCGATGCTTTTCTCGATTTATCGCTCTGTCTCAGCGGCAAGTTCGAAATCATCTCTTCATATATCTTCTGATCCTCATCATCCTCAATCACAGCCCGATCAGTAATCTTATTAGTCGTTCCAGCAACACTATTCACTCTCGGGACAGTCGTGTGTCTTCTATTATTTCCATTCTCTAAAAATACTGTCGTTAATATAAGACTTTCGATAAAGCATCCCACTGGGATCATTGCTAGCCGTCGGTTCGTCGATCTGCGTTGTACAATGGAATGTCTTGATCCTTCGCGGTTTGGCTCTAGACGATATTGATGACGAATCATTCGCACTCGACGAATCGTCCGAGAAGTCGCTAGCCTTTTCGATGACATCCGCGAAATCAGCTCTCTCATCGAAATACGACCAAAGATCGGAATCTCTTGATTCAGCCATAAGGTCAACCACTAAAAATCATTTGTAGACATAAACTTCATTCAAAACATACGTCGATTTAATGGCGTCGTTCTGGCTCTTCTCAATTCTCGGAAAGCCATTCTTACCGCTTCTCGAACTCGATCAGATATGTCATGTCTCGTCTTGAAAGGCATATTCGCCATATGAGCTCGAACATCGTCAAAGAATTGAAGCCTAGATTCAAGATAAGTGCTGAGTTTCTCCTCTTCAATTATACGAGATTCTGAAAGAATGCAAATATTCCCACAGAAAAGACAACGCGAATTTCAAACTCACGGAACATTTCATCCAACTTCTTGAGCCAGTCATCCTCCGACTTTTGCTGAATCAAAGCACGCTGCTTGATCATTTCCTCCGCGTTCGTCACCGACAATCGCACTCCTTCTGGTGGAGCGCGAGCCGGCGCTTCCTCAAGATGTTGCACCCATTTCTTGCGTTCCGTCGTCGACTTGAACGACAACTCATACAAAACCGGCTTGCCGCCGGAAATGAGCATCACCGAGTGGCCGCGAGCCGATTGCCGTGTCAACAATGTTTTCGCGGGTAGAGCGCCTTGATCCTTCAAATGCCCCTCATTGAGTATCTTCTAATCATTAACAAGTCAACCTGCATAAAGTGCAATCGGCTTCCCTTTCGATACAACAACACAATAATGTCATCAAACAAGACTAAAATCACCGGCAGTTTGTCCGTCTTACCCGATGAGGACGAATGGGTTCCATTCGAGACATTATACTTAACAAATACTTCACCTATATGAACAAGCTTGCGATTAGGCACCGCATTCAACGAATTAATCTAAAACATTCCACTATTAATCTCAATTTAGAAAACTCGCAAACATCGAAATGGTGCTGAATGATCGAATGATTAATCAGCGGATCGGGAACATATAAATAAGTGTGCGACGATGGATCAATCTGCATTCGAATCTCGTCCCATTTCCTCGACATGTGCGCCAATTGTAGATTCTCGTCAATCTTGTGTGCAAATCTCCGAGCAGTCTGCAAATAAACCACCGTATAACTTCCGTCAGTTCCTCTGCAACAAAAAAAACCTCAAGCGCATTATGCGTCAAATCATATTGCTCGCTAAACTGCTGCTCATTCTTCAATATCGATTCCAATAGAAGCGAGTATTTAGTGGCACGTCCAATAATCTTCGTAATGAGCGGCTTAAATTCATATCGCTTGTAAATTGGCTCCTCGTGACATGTTCTCTAAAAGACAGTATGATTTAATAGCACAAATGTTCGCGCGCATTATACCCGAATGAAATCAGCAAATTTGGCATTCTTGTTCATCAAATGATTATAGACATGATCCGACTTTTCCTTGGCGACGCCAAAGTCAGTGTACGCATCGCAGCACAGTTTTGTGTGCTTTCCGCCATTCACATCAAGCTGAAATTAGAGATATAAAAACAATTAATGGTGCATGAGGAGTCGAAGAAATATATGTTTGAACATATGCTTACAAATCAAAACAAAACAAACATTTAAGTATAATTTAAAGAAGTGAGAAAAGCTTTCCTAATTAAACAGTTCCGGACTATTTTAAGGTTAAGATCAACCGGTTAACATAACGTGAAAAGTAGTTTAAAATTTAAACGTGAAAATTCAAAAACATGTCTAAAAATAGATTTGAGGATGTTTTTGAAACTTCCTTGTGATTGGGTGTAAAGGATATTCCAGAATATTAGCGAAGCAATTTTCAGATTGCGTGAAATGAAGCTTTACATTCCACACAAAATGAAAAGAATACTCCAATATTAGACATAAAAATTTAAAACTACTTTTTGCAAAATATTTATGTATTCGCTTTAAAACATGGCACGCCAACTTGTATGGTAATAGAATGAGCTCGGTAAGAATGCTCAAATAGAACTTTTTTTTAGAAAGATTTGAATATTTTTAGATGGTTTAAGAAAAGCGTAGTTAAGTTGTTGTTTTAATTTTTTGTAGAAATCACGTAAAACTTGTTAGTCACGCTCAAATATTGCAAAATCGTCATTTCCAATTGGCGTGAACATGGTAAAATCCGATTTTATTGCCCAAATTTAATATTAAAACCAACTTTTCTCAAAACTTGTATATTTTTAACCAATTTCTGTTATAAAATATGAATACATTTGAACGAAAGTGCAAAATCAATACTCAATCAAAAAACTATTTTCACACCCTTTTTCCTCAATTCCCACCTCTTCACAAATGATATCCGATATAGTGTCCACTTCAACACTTTGCTTAATCCTTTCTGTGATTCTCTCGAGAACATTCAAGTGGAATATCAACAGCGGTTCGAGCACATCTGGTATCAGTGCATCCATGTCATGTTTGCTAATCACGTTCTCCTCAATCATTCGCCGACGGTATCCTTGTAAAAGGAATGCAATATTCGCGCAATGTCGTTTTTCCATTAAATACAATTCTAAAAAAAAAATAGAAAATCAAGATATAGGCCAAAAACGCCTCACCATAAATCGCATCTTGTTTCTTAACCTGTTTCTGCGACAAACTATTATGCCGGTATTTCTCGTGCCACGTCTGATATTCTTCCGGTGAAAATAGATCATATTTTCCCCAGTGTTTCTCCCTAAACACCACATATGAAAACTATCAATAAAAAACTAATTTACAATTGCGTTTCCACTGAACTGGATGACGGTATATCTACAGCCAAGTCGCTATGCTCGGTACCACTAACTAATCGCGATATATGATCGGGTAAACCTGTAAATAATCAAATATTTTTCTTCTCCTTTTAAAATCATTATCATCCCCCTCCCACTATTCTTCGAATTATTAACGCGTCATTACTCTACTCCTCTCAACAACAATAACAAAAACAGCTGAAACAATTTTTTGAAATAAAACGTTCTCTCATCATATTCATCGTCGATAAAATCAATCGGTTCCGTTTTTCCCGTCAAGTTCTGCCAAACACATGGCGACATCACGTCCATGTCATCTTCCATCATCTGGCAGCCTTCAACAAGTCTCAGCAAGAACTCTAAAGCAATACAATAAAACAATGCAATCGCTTATAATCGAACCATCATTCGTGTTGTCCACAATCAGTCCATAGCGATCAATAATAGAGCGGCATTCCTGTCGATACGGGCTCTCCGGAATGTTTTTAAACAAGTCCATGAGTACAGATTCCGATGAGTAGCGAACCGGGAACACTTGCTTATTGCGGTTCTCAAAAAGCTGCGCGATATCAAATCGGAATCGACTTGAAGAACGTCCCGAGTCGCGACTACTGTTGCGGCCCTTTTTACTGCCAGTCGCTCGATTCAACGTCCTCGTCAACATCGAAACCACCTTCACATTCTCTACATCAGGATTCACTTGCGAGATAAGAGTACTAATCTTCTTTGTTAGCCATCCTGTGATATCTGACGACTTTCCACGAACAGGCGAGGTCAATATAGCTGAACTTCCAGCCGAATCCGATCCTATCGACTTGTTGTCCACTCCGGACGGCGATTGTTCGACCGGCTCGTTCTCGCTAACCTTTGACGCACAGATCGTCGGAAACGACACCCTTCGTTGAGCATTTGTTGTCACCAGCGACGTCATCGACGGCGCAATAATCGATTGCGCACTGTTCGACGGCCCAATAGACGACTCGCGCACAACGTCATTGATTTGACGTTCTAGTGAGCTCCCATCAGACTTGCGGAGCAGCGTCGGTGGCGCGCTATTGTTGCTGCCATTGCTGCTCGAACTCATGGTCCGCTTCTCGAATATCTTCGACAGCTTCTCGTTCAGTCCCATCGCTCGTCAAATTGCAAAATGAGCCAATCTTGCGCCAAACAATCTCTCCCTACCCAATCAGCCTAATGGAATCACGCTTCCACGATAATAAAAACCACCCGTCTGAGCACAAATATCCGCAACAACAACAACAACAATAAGATAATGAATATTCAACCAACAATTTACGATAATTACAGCGCTATAATTGGTTGTTATTATTGTTTTTGTGCATCAATTCGAGCTGGAAAATATTAGTAAATAAGTAAATAAATTAAGACCAAATAACAAAACGGGCCTGATTCAATTTTTTTGTTCAAGAATAAAAATCGAACGAACATCGCAAATTAATCAAAAATTAGAGGAGGGAATTTTCAGTACACTAATAAGTCATTCCAGCCAAAAAAGGAAAAAAAAAGAAAAATGGCAGAAGGGCGAGTGAAATCGAACACAAAAAACACATTGTTCAATCGAAATGAGGATCGATAAATACTCACAATCGCACTCATAAACACCAACTATCAGTCAGTTAGGTCTGTCTTCCTGTATTAGTAAAAAAACATCATCAACATCAACAACAACCAATTTTCCAATAAACTCAATTTTCATACATTTCCATATTCAATAATCTTCTAATGAAAAATATTTACAGGAAGCGATTCCAAAAAAAACTTCACATCCAAATATCTTATTCCATTATTCCACTCGAGATTCGAAAACAACTTTGAAGGCCAAATAAGAATACTAAATAAAAATCAAACAACAGTTGACCTCTAATCGAAATGAGACAAGAGCATAAAACGTTAAAGTTATCAAAAACCATGCAATCATCCAGTTTTATTTGGTTGGTAATGACTGTTTTAGTTTTCAGAATTATATAAAATATTTACAAAAGCATGAAAAATGAATTCGTAAAATCATGAGTCAATCATTTGAAAGTAAAATTTTGTAAAAAATTCCAGCATCAGAGATATTCTCAAGAAACCCTGTAAAACTACCATAAAGCTTGGTGCTCAACTTTCACGTGAAAATTAATAAAATGCGTTAAAATTTTGCAAAATCGATATTTTCATGTGGCGTGCACAAGTGTCATTATTCCCCGTTGTTGTATAAAGCTTCGCTTTTGGTTCGTGAATATAATTTTCTTCATGTAGTTACCGATTTCTTTCAAATTGTGAACCTATTTTTACAAAAATAATAATAAATATTCGAAAACAATCCACTTTTAATTTCGGTTCAATCAAACTACCCAACAACAAACCCCACTAACTGGCAATAAATATTTAAATATACATTTTTAAATTCCTTAATTAGAAAGAAATAAGGGAAACCTCTCATCTATTGCAGTTCTTAGATTTAGCCCACCCAGTTAAATTATACCAGAAATATTTCGTTTGTCTAGATAGTTTCTGATATATCCTTCATCAGGACAAAAACTGTATCCACGTAGGGTACTGTAATATAATTCAGAAACTTCAAAAATAGAACAAATTCCCTTTTTCCTTCACAGAGAAAAACGGAGAAGATACTATCGTTCATAAAATTATATTTTATTTCTGTGAACTTCAAATATATTAAGTTATAAATGTCTAAATCAGAATATACCATTTGAAAACAATACAACATATAATAGAGTAAATTTACACTAAGCGGTATGTAAGAAATAAAACTTTCAATGAAATACTGGAGTTCAAAGAGAGGTAAAAGTGAACTATCGAACGTGCCACACCTAAAAGGTGTTGGTTCGTTTAGAATTGGTTCAAATAGAAAAGGAAAATATGTCCAAATGAATATGAAAGAGGTCTGAACTCATCATAACTTCTCAAAGCCGGTTTGAACATTTATTTTTTAATTTGGACGGAGCCTTTAGGTGGTATCAAAACACGTGAAGATATGTGCCGCAAATAAATTAGAATCAGTTGAACGTTCATTTTGAAAGCATAAATTTATGTTTAATTTCATGATAACAATCTTCAGTGACACTTCTTAAAAACGATTTATTTCAACTCGGCGTTCAAAATGCAACAACCATCATTGTTATTATTTCCTAAATCGGCTGAGTTCTGTCAAAACCTTTGAGTACTAGCCACATTCACTTTATAAACTTATCGCGTAAGTGTGAACGATGATAATTCGTTCAATGAACACGGAGAACTATTGATAAACCCACACGAACAGATCGATTATAAATTTTTCTCCTTTAGATACTCTGACGGATTTCATTCAAAAAGGTAGGTACGGAATTTCCAAAATGTTTTCGGCAAACATAAAAGCCCCGCAATTGACTAAAACATATACTTCAACTCTAATCCACACCACTACAACAAAGTGAAAAAAAAAATAGCACAAACTTCTTCTACGATCCGCCGTAAACAACGCCAAATTTGGCGTCGCGATATTCTGATAAAACGTCTGCGTGCGATAGTGCCACTGGCCGATTCCTGTCGAGCTAACGTCCGTCGAGAACTTGCGCCCGCCACCGCGCATTCTTTTCCGCAATCAATCACTCACATACACCAGAAGGAAAAATAACAACTGTCTCACTCTCTTAAATGTTCCCGTTTTTGGTGATTTTCGACAAGAAATAATGACGCGTTAACAACAAGAACAATAAATTGTTTCAATTTTAATTGATTCCACCAATCATTAAACAAAATTGCGAAAGCAATCATCATGATTATTATTCTTTTAATAAACAATCTTACCATCATTTGACTTTTCCATCATAACACCATCCGGAGTTGGCAATATCGAAGCAGATGTGCTGCGTCTCTGGAATTATCAAGACGATTTTCAGTCCAAAAACAAATTTCTCAATAATCAATAATCATCACATACAAAAATAAATAATAATCCGTTTCATCAACAACATCTGCTGTCGTTCCCTTTAAATCAACCATTCCACTAAATAAAAACTGGGAAAACCAAAAAAAAAAAAACTCGGAAACCGTCTTGTCGACATTTCGCTATAACATTCCGTTTCGAGATAGATATCATCATTATATAATTATAGATTTCAAAATGCGAATATAACCAAACCAAGAAATGAAAAACAACAACAACATAGCTCTACCTCTTTTAATTTCTTTCGAAATAAATTTCTGATAAATCTCATTTAGAATTAATCGCATTTTCATTCATTCCAAAATTTAATCAACTCACGTTTGAAGAAGCTATTGATGCCGGAATGTTTTGCTTCGATGATCGCTGATTCAAATCGACAATGATATCATTCAAGTTGGTGCGATTATTCGCCTTAATCATTTCATTATTTGCAAATCCATTCAGTAACCAATCAAACCTTCTTTTTGAAAAAATTGCCAAACGTAAACGTGTCCGATCCGGATTTCTCCTTCTTATTCGGTTTCGTTATTCTAGAAAAACCAAATTGCAGATAATTATTGTAACCATTTCTTTGTTAATTAAAACAAAGCTTTCAGTTAATTCTATAATATTAATTATTTTCATAATTCCAAGGGCTCTCACCATTGATTGGAAAAATGTTTAGAAAATCCAAATATATTTTTAAAACACTGACAGTTCACCATATTTTTTGTTTTAAATAGCCTAATCTAATATTCTAGTAACTATTTAATATGATTTAAAACAATTCCAATACATTGAGGTAGTAATATTAGTGTTTAAACACTAAAAGCACGCCAGGACAAAAGGGGTCCAAAAACCCATTTGGAGGCGGAGCCAAGAAGGCCTGGGTTTTGGAAAAATAATTGTAAAAATTATAAAATCAAGGCACACTTTTTTTTTGCTAAAACGCAATCCTTCTTGGCTCCGCAATCAAATTTGGTTTGGAACATAGTTTTCTCTTTCTTTGTCTTGGAGTGCTAAAAGATAATAATTCTCACATCATTAGGGGTGCGTGAACGATATAAAATAAATAATTCCTAAATTGCTTGAACAGTAAGCTTCATCATCCAGTTGAAACTATAGATATTGACAGAAATAAAACAATATAAAACTATTCCCTCGGAATGTTTATATTCCAAAGCACGCAACCCGAAATAGTAATATGACAGTCTTCAGGAGCATTATCGGGAATTCTCCAGAAGAAAACGACGCAGTCGTTCGAGATGGAGGGAGATAGTTCGCAAACGCTTGAGCGGTTGATTCGAACTCTTAAGTATCCTAAGTAAGTAAGACAGTTTTATTTAAGGTCATAATTTACGAATAGAATCTCGTTTTATATGAATATTTTCACTTGATCAACATAATCATTGAGAAAAGTTCACGTGGAATGCAAAACTAAATTTAAATATATGTTTTCGAAACAAATTTGCATCTTTTTAGATTTTTAAAATCTCAGGAAATTCCCTTCCAGCCGATTACGTACAACCAGCTGACATAATAAAAAACACAATTAAAATAAGTTATAAATATTCGGCTAAAACTTATATGTAAATAAATAATCACATTGAAGATTTAGTGCAAAAAATATTTAGAAATTTGGAAGACTTCTAAAAGACTTCCCCGTTTCTAGACATTAATTGTTAACCAAATAAAACTATAAAATTGCCAAATATAATGTAAGACATATTTTATTAGAATCAGAAAGCAGTTTCCTGGTATTAAAATCAACTCGTTTCAACGTATTTCCAACAAAAGTAATATTTAAATTTTAATTTATACTTTCAAGGAAAATGGGAATGACGGCGAATTTCATTTACTAATTTGAATAAGATGGTGAGAGCCAATAAAAACCGGAACATTTAAAATCGAGCTATCGAGCTACAAATACTTTTTCGTTTTACAATTTTCTTGCTTCGAACAAAATTATTAATAATCAGTTAGTATGCTATTTAATATATAATGATGTATTTCATGCATAGTATGCGGGAAAAATGGCGTGCAACAAGTCAACAAGCATCGGACTCAACAAAACAACACAAATACTCACGGATCCAACTCTTGCATTCTTCTATCAAGACATTCATCATCAAGCGACAACGACATCAAAAGCATCCAACTAAGATAACATACATGATAATCAACAAAAAACCAATTTGGCCTCCGACATACAAACAAAAAATAAAAACAAGCCAAAACGCATACCTTTGCTTCTTCAAATTTTTGGCACGCGGCTTGAGATGCGTCAGCGGCGACGTGAACAGAAACGAAGCCGTCGATGCTCGCCGCTTCAGAGTCGATGACATTCTCGGCGAGCCGTCAAACTGCTCGACGATTGCCGACGAGCTCACAGCGCCGCGCTTCATTATTTTTCGCAAGCTTCTTCGCACAAACGAGCTGTTTGGCGACGCGGGCGGCGGCGACGGCGACTTGGTCGTCACTTCGGTCGCCGTCGACGAAACCGATATCGTACGCCGGTATATCGACGACAGTGGTGGCAACTCTTCCTCATCATCGAACGGCGGCGAGCACAGTTCGGGGATAATGCCGTCCGTGTAGTCGTGATCGACCGAGATCAGCGATCCCAGCGAGCTGAAAGCACATGGCAAATGTGAACAGTGGCCGAGTTCGAGTGAATTGTGATGTGTACTGTGTTGTGTCTCATGTCCAAAATATTGAAAAAATAGAACAAAGGAACAGCAAAAAATAAAAGAGTACTTAGAAAAAACATAGATGGTAGAAAATTAGATATTATTCAATTCCCAATCACCAAACAACCACACCAACAACGTGGAAAGAAAAAGCACATAAACCGTTTTTTTTTCATTTAGAACATAATTTCCATATTTATATATACCAAATAAGAACAAGCACAAACCTGGTGGTTCCCCCCGTAATCGTACCCGAGAAATCTGGCGGTGACTGTCTGTCATTCTTACTCCCGAATACTTGTGATGAGTATATCTAAAAAAAAAAACAACAATCATTATTTATTTATCACTAAAAAAACATATAACATCCACAAAAAATATTCACATAACAACAACAACAACTTACCTAAGGATTTTACAATAACTGTAAAAACAATAAATATCAACATTTCCATTTTTAAGCAAATATTTGATATTTGAATTTAAAACTTCACTAAAATGTAACAAATAATATGATATAATAATATAATTTCCATTCAAAATAAATGCTAAAAGTGATTATTAAAAATAACAAGTTTTTAAAGTTACAAATTTCCATTTTACGAAATTTTAAGATAAATTTAAAGCCTATTGTGATTAATTTAATCCAAAAAACTAATATATCGCGTTAAATAAACGTCTCGAATATTAAATGAGATAGTCCTTTTACTAGAGCAAATGGTGTTATAATGAAATTGTAAATTTTTCAATGCGCCCATCTAAAACTCATAGAATATCGTTTTAGAACAGTAAACTGCATTACCTATTCTAGATTCAAAAAAATTATTCATCTTTCGATTCCCCCATCACAAGAATATATCTTATATGTGGATTTTTAATAATAAATTTGCAAAATTTGTCGGTTCGAATAATTAAGATTTATGGGAGGAGAACTTGCGAAACTGGTAAAAAAATCTATTATTTAAACAAATTAAATTGGACATTACTACACTCCAAAAACAATAAAATCAATTACGTGGTAAGTTAGTGAAAATAATAAAGTTAATAGTTCTGGGCCGTTTTTATTCCAAATATTCATGTTCACGCCACACGCAATAATAAAATCGCAGGCTCATTTAAAGCCTTAAATCTCGATTGTCTATTGAATTTTAATTTGTGTATATTATGAGACTGAAAATACTCATAATAATCTTAAAACGTTTCAGAAAAAATTCTCAAAAATAATTATAGATACGAATTTTTCTTTCCAGAATTTCGTAGTGTCTCATAAACAATATTATTTCCCAAAATATAAAAAAAAACAACAACAAACCATATGACTGGATGAACCCAATGCAATCATCCTATCTCTCCAGGATTGTTCCGATGCGGTTCCCGACGATTTCAGCGGCGTTGATCGCGTAGTCGTCGCCGACATTTTCCGTGATATGCGCACCGGTGGTGGTTGGGTCGCCGGTGTGTCTAAACAAATACATTGACAAAACATTTCAGCAAACAATAAAGTTGAAAACTCACTCCTCTCCATGTATGTCAAGTTTCCGGGTGTGCTTTTCTTCGGACTCAATTCATTTGACCGACTCAGGAGATGGATGCTATCCCGTGAATCGCGATAGTCATCGTCTTCATCGTCTTCATCATCTTCCTCTCCATCCGAGTCCTGCGTTTCTTGAACGACAAGCATCAAGCTCTTACACCTTCCTTTTGATTTTAAAGGCGATGGTTTCGGCGCATCAAACTACAATAGAAAACACAAATCAACAAATTAACAAAGCATTCAGGAAAAACTACATCAAACTCTCCAATGCGATTCACATTTTCTATTTCCGAGCTTCTTTTCAATCGATGTGTTTCCGTAACATCGTCACTGACAACCCTTCTAAAAATTAAATTTAAAAAACGTCAAATTAAATTTAAAACAAACCTATGTGCAAAGTTGGTCGCGTACGCATTCGACGGCTCACTGCTGCAATGCGTCATCGGATATGAGTGCTCCAGCTCGTCACGATCAACGCCTGATGCTGTCGTATTGTGCTCGTGCTCCGACTCCTCGCTAATTGCCGGCAATTCCGGTTGCTTCCTGTCTTCGTGCGATAGTCGGCTCACGTTATCCGAAGAATTGCCGTAATCTGGAATTTGTTCAATCATAATATAATGATCATTCGTTATCACTAAAAACACCCAATTAAGGATTAAAAACATTTTCACATCATTTATAAGGTGTTAAATGATTCAGTTTTAATAGGACGATTAACTTTTTTATTAATTTTACTTAGATAGAATAGATTTATTTCTAAAAATTTTAATGATATTGTTCATAATTATACAGTCCTCGTTGTAAAGAAGGATAACTGTTCTTCGCCAAAACATAATAAGCTAATAGAATCATCCCCCACTTTGGCACAGTAGCGAAAAATGCTTGAACAAGCTTGCGATCAAAAGTAAATAAAATTAGTTTCAAAAATTTTTTCGATTTCCATTCCGGAATATCTTAACATTTTCTTCACTTAAAAAAGCTTTATAGAATGTGATAAACCGCATTCCATTAGCTCATTTAAGCAACTCGCAAGTAATGAAATTTAATAATAAATTAGGAAGAAACTTTTTTAATATCATATTCAGTAAACAGGTTGAAGCTTTAAATAGCATGATATTATGAAAACAAAATATCAGATTTTAAGTTACCTCAATCGATAGTGAGCTGATTACGGAACCGGCCTTCATATTTTACAATTTTTTTGTCTCTCGGCCCTACGGGACCTCGAAACGTAATTATTTTTTCAAATTGCATATAGTTGGACACAAACAATAAAGTTCAGAAGCGTTTTTTGTACCGCGAAACTATTAAAATTACCATTTAAATGTTTAAATTACATAAAATATTTAACAGAAATAATGTGAATGGTGAATCAAAATCGTCTAAAGTTTATTTTCAAGAGTCAAGATCTTTAAAATAGCTTAAGTAACAAAAAATGTGCAAATAAACATTGATGATATTATTAGAATTCTCCGATTATTATGGGTTACCTATGGGAGAAGTAGTTATTAGCATAAAATGTGATAGTTATGTCGTTAAAGTATGAATTTAACCAAATTTAAGTTGATTTATTTCCGATTGCGGAAATAAATACGAAAAAAATTAAAATATTGTTCCAAAAACACACAGTAAAATAAGAAAAAATTAACGATGAACATTCGCCAGTGAACACAATACCTCCATCAACCGAGTTACTAGAAGAAGGATGGGAATCCTGGAGAAGAAGACAACTTGGTCATAAATGGCAAAACAAAGTCAGTCCAAATTTTATGGTAATAGAATGAGCTCAGAAAGCATGCTCAAATTTAACTTTTTAGAAAGATAGTAATATTTTTCGATGCCTTAAGACAAGCTTAATTAAATTGTATTTAAAACTTTTTTGTTATAAGCACGTAAAAATTTTCACACTCGTTTAAAAATAACAACATCGATATTTCGATTTGCCGTGTAAGGTCGTAACGTCTGGATAGAGATGATCCGCAACATACATGATTAAAACTGAATTGTAGCCATGTAAATAAATTAGAATTTACAATTCTCTCAACCCCCTCCACAAATCGGATCATTACTTAAGCTCCAATTTTATATGGAAATATATTTGTTAATTACACATATCAATCGGTTGGCAATGGATACAGGCAAGAATCCCAGGAATTAGTTTAATCATAATAAATATTTCAAAATAAGATTCATTAAAAATATGCTTAATTCTTTATAAATCCAGTAACACGAACACAAAATAAAAATGAGAAAACTTGCAATTATAAAGATAAACTGTCATAATATTGGTTTTGTGCACTTACATTGAAAAAGTTTAAAACAAGTCACTATTATGAAAATCCTAAAACTTAAAAAATATGATTTTAATGGATTCATTAAATTTGCAAAAAAATATAATCGTCTCTTAATTAAATTTCCTGATAAATTAAATTATGAATTTCTTATATATGTTTACATTAATGTAGAAAAAATAAAAAAAATAAAACGCACGATTTCTAATAACAATAATATTCGAACGTAATTACTCTATGAAACCGTTCTACTAATCATCTCCTCCTATATGATAAATATACATAAACATGAATATTATGTTAAAGTGTGTTTGATCACATCGAATATATTAAATAGTTTCATAAATAATAATTAACAAACATATTGAACATTGAAAAGTAATCAAAACCATATTTCGGTAGATAACAACCATAGCTGATATTCATCATAATCAATATTTTGACAAATCAAGAATATTGTTTTAAATGTTTAAAGCTACTTATTGAACTTGGATTCACTTTTAATTGGATAAACAAGATGCAGGGATAATGATCTTCAATAGAATGAGATATAACGATATCAAATTAAATTAGAATTCAATTTTACCAGAAAAAAACTATTTAAATCCATTAATGAACTACAATAAGGAATTCAAATCGTTTATGGATTTAAAACCTATTCTTATTTTCTTTTCATAAAAAATAACAAAGATAACACAATACCATCCACCAAAAATAAAGAGAAATCTTATAGTAAATCAAATAAATAATTATAAACCGATTTGAAACTGATCGAACCCACTACAATCACAATATCATCGGTGTTAACTTTAAACGCACTCGAATTGAATGGCATGAAGAGGGCCGACGGGTACTTCAAACAAAAAACAAAACAGACAAACACAAAAAAAAACTCGTATCGGCATCCCAGCCGATCAACACATTTGAATTACTCAATTAATCGCGCTTAGAGTGTCCGCTTGTCGAAAATTAGATAAAATTAATCAAACGAATTGAATTATAATAATTATTATTTCAAAAAAAAACAGGTGCCCACAACGTAAAAAATGAATAAATGTATATATAAATGATTAGTTGACAATGAATGTGATTCATTGATGAATCGACGACGTAAGAAATATTTGTGTGTCGGTTGTTAAAATATTTTCAATGCATCCTCAAACAATCACATATTATTCCGTAAGATGAAATGAATGGGGCCCACTCTTTAAGCCAATAATAACAAAATTACAACTGTTTTCTATTTAATATAGTACATAAATTCGAATAATTTTAATAATAGGTTATTGACTCGTCTCGCTTTTCAGATCTCATTCTGCAACAATCTTAATAAAACCATATAATCATAAAAAATAGCATCTTCAGCGCTTTTAGCCTTAGCATTCTTTTAACGTTCAATAAATATTTTCTTATAGACTTTGGGAACAAATTAAAAACCTATATTCGCCTCTTATTTTGGATCGCTATAAATATTATCCAAACATTTTTTATAGACTTTTTTCTATTTTTCAATTTTCTAACTACACAATCAACATATATTCTATAATCAATCGTTTATTACTACTATATATCCCAAGATTTTCGGCATCACATAGTCATAATTGTAAACAATAAT
Organism: Caenorhabditis plicata; assembly: GCA_963931815.1. Classification (NCBI taxonomy): domain Eukaryota; kingdom Metazoa; phylum Nematoda; class Chromadorea; order Rhabditida; family Rhabditidae; genus Caenorhabditis; species Caenorhabditis plicata. The sequence continues at coordinate 17,882,528 of OZ007492.1, read as the reverse complement.
TATATTGGAAATGTTTAAAGCCATGATTCATTTAAGTCAACTATACAGAACATTAAAAATGATATACAGCACAATAGAGTAATTCATATCTTCATCCAAATACGCCAAATAAAAATAGAGAAATTAAAATAAACATATCTAAATGGAGATAGAAAATTTACAAACTTTAAACTTAATTTTCTAATTATTAAGCGGCAATTACACATTATTTTTAACAATTTTGCCTTCGAACATATCCCAACTTTAATATAACCCTTCTTAAATGTTAAGTTAACGACGCTTTTCTGATCTCTCCTTCTTGCAATTGCATTTGACGTGCATTTCGCGTGAGAATAATAACATTTTACTAACTTTGCTGGATTAACTTATTTAAAAACCCTATAAAATATCTCTCTCTTTTTAGTTTAAGAAAACGTTTAGGAAATTTAAGTGAATCCTATGAATAAATATGGAGAGGTATGATGGGAATAATTCAGAATCTTTATAATCGTTGGGACGGCCCTCGGACATTCCTTGAGGTTGATGAAGCCTTTTAATTAATATAAACTATATTCTTACTTTTACGAGTTCTTATCATAATGACGGTTATATCGTGTACTATTAAAACATTATTTTAAACTAAACAATACTTTATACATTTACTCTTGAAAACAAGGTATAATAATTATTTTAACTATTTCTTTATTTTCTCTATCGCACGTCAATTCCCAAATTTATTAATTTCCACGTAAATTTTTCAGTTCCATTCATGTATCTTCAGAACTTCAAGGTTTCACTGAATGTTAGAATAAACTGCAAATAATTGAAGTGTGTATTTCAAGCGATCTTCACACACAGCGATCGCGATCTTCAGCGATCTTCACATCCAATTTCAAACGCATTTTATTATAATCCGCGTAAAAGTAAACCATTAATTTTTACGAAATTATTACAGACTTCTCTTAAAATATCTCTTTGACTTAAAATTTTCACGTTAGGTTTTTTATGTTAGGTTTAAATTACTTTTATGAGCTTCTGCTTTTGTCAACTCATTTGGTACCCGTACAAAATATAAAATAAGTAATGAATTTAACTCAAAGAGAAATAAAAAACTTTTAGCTGATGGGCACCTGATTTTGGAATGGATTGTATTATTTCTAGATATTTTACGATTTTTTCAGTTATTTAAGAGCGTTTTTGAAACTTTAGGATGTTTTAAGATCAGATAAATTATTATATTTAAAGACATTTTTTGTTAAATCATAAAAAAAATTCGCAAGTCTCACCATTTTCAGAATTGCTTCCAGTTTCATTCGAAGCTATCGAAATGTCGGCATCTTTTGAAACATCAATATTACCAAATATCATGTCAGTCAACTTGGTTTCATAATTCGACAGTTCATCACGAATTCTATTATCAATTCCGCTATCTGTTAGAACGTTCGACATCTGGAAACACTTAATGATCAACATTATCTATATTATTGAAAGTACCAAATTGTCGTAGCTACCATTATAATTGAGTTCATGCTTCTCTGGAGCTGTCAAATCCCCTAAACATATAATTTCATTTAAACACCAGCCGTTATATAAAAAATGACCAACCAAGCGACTGGCTTCTATCATTTTGTTGTCCCACATTCGAAAACTCATTTATTTGTGGACACTCGGCCAATGAATCTATCGAGTTGGCAATGCTTTTTGACCCTGATGACCGGTATATCTGATGTTCGGCGGCTTTGGTTGCCGCTGCAGAGGCGGCAATCTCTTCAATGATCATTTCAATCGTATTTGCTTCTTCGAGCAAATCACTCTTTGAGGAATTGCCAGCTTCCCATGAAAGATCTATTAAATCATCATATTTGTTTAACACATTTATTAACGCGCAATTCTAACCTTCAGTAGATTCTCTATCAGATGATTTAACACCAGATAAATCTTCCTGCGTATCTGAATAGAATGGACAAGATTTTTATCAAATAAACGAACACCTACCCAATTCTTGTAAAAACTGAAATTCTGTTGAAATCTTTGAAGTGGGTGTGGATGGTGGTAATGAGTTCTCAGCTATTTCCTCCGATTCGCCTATAAATCGATAATTATTCGAGAAAAAATAATATTTTCGAAATTTTCAATTAGCCTAAAATCCTTATAAAATCATCAATATTTATATAATAAAAGCACGATGAGCTTATCAGTTTTAATGTTATACTTTTACGTGTAAAAGCTAGATAAAGATGATAACAATATTAAACGAGAATAAGTTAAAAACTATTTCGAAATTTTTTGTTTTTTGTTTCAAAAACAAGTTTCGTGATACTGTATTTTGAACATTCTGTGAACACTACAACCATGCACAAAATTTTTCATAACGAAACCTTAATTGAGTATAGGAAGCTCCAAAAAAATTATCCATTATGTTATTTAGTAGAGAGGATACAATTACCATAATCCATCAAATTATGGTAATTGCATATTATAGTTGTTCTCATATTTTCTACAAAAATGGTTAATACACTATATAGTGCACCGTCGATATCCAGCTTTCACAAATCCCTATTTTATAAATTTACTCTTCTTCAGTTTTTAAAGATAATTATTCACTTCACATGACACTTTAAAAAATATTAATATATTAATACTGCTATTTTATTCTCAATCGTTCAGTTCTTCCAGTGTTACTGTAGTTTTCTGATCCATCTACTTTCAATAAAATTTCCGCGGATTTAACAGAATTTTATTTTATTTTTTTTTTTGATTTTATTCTTTATTATTCATTATTTTATTAATCTACAATTTCATTTGCTTATTCAAACAATGATCCAATCTTGTTGTCTTAAATTCTTGTATACTTTTCTATTTACACTTTAATTAAGAAAATGTTTCTGTGATTATTTCAAGATATATCAAAACGGAGAGAAAATTCCAAGAAAATTACTCGCATCTTAACTTTCTGAGACTCATTAATTATTACCAGAAGGCTGTCAGAAATTTTACTGATCTTCCCTAATCTTTTGTTATTGTGGATTTATTTGTCCCTTTCAGGGATCGGTGCCTAATGGAAGAGGAAAAAATTAGAACAAAATGAGGTTCTCGTTTAGACGGCCACTCTTATGTCTCTCATCAATGTGTGTGAAATGGATAACACACATTGAAGAGGAAACGATCGAAAAGTTCTTTGTGGAAGTGTGACCGTCCACTATAATTTTGCTCTTCCATTAGGCAGCGATCTCTGAAAAGGACAATAACACGCTGGCATGGTAATAAAATCAGCTCAGTAAATGTGCTCAAATCTAACTTTGCGGCAAGATATTAATATTTTTAGATAGTTTCAGGAGAACTTATCCAAATTGTCGAGAACACTGTTTTCTAGAAATCCCGTATAAACATTAACGCAGTGGAAAATCACTGTTTCAATTTGGCGTGGAATGGTACTATTTTATTTGCCTTTACAAATAATGTATTTCATTAAGAGCAGGGCTGCAGATGGGTTTGGGCTGGATAAGCGTTTTCGAGTAATGCGAACGAAAATTACATTGAATATTTGATTAAAAAGGAATGGCACACCAATTGAAATGTAAGTTAACCTTCTAAAAATATGTAAAAATCATAAATATTGAAGATATATCGGTATCTTAGCCTTAAAATTGATTGCATTTTTAGGTTACACCTTTTCTATTAAAAATGTGTTGGCGTTGAAACATCCAAAATTAAAAGGTTGATACTGGATTTTCAAATCGAAATTGTATAGGGTATTTCAAATTTGTTGACGACGCATTGCAAAAATCTGCGCGTTACGACAATTATAAACAGAGAGATTTGTCTTTGTATCTCTCTATCTATAATAGGATTGCTGTGCAGCGGTTCGCAATGCGCCGTCACAAAATTTGAAATAGCCTATATCTTATTTTATGTCAATAATAATCCAATATTTTTATGGATTAAGTGAGAATAAAGCGTGACGTATTAGTCTTAACGCGTGGTGCACTCCAGGACAGAACAATGGAAGATTTTTCCATGCGTGTTGTTTTTGGACAACAATGTCGATTTAACAGACAATTTGTTTATTATTTCGCGTTTCCTTTTTCAATTAATTAATTTCTTTTTATTTTGAATTTAGTAGTACACGCCAACTGCAAACGTTTCAGTCGAGATGCATTAAAGTCGCCCGTAGAAATTAAAGCGCTGATATTTTTAATAGTCTAGATTATTTAGATTACTTGATTAGACCGTATCAACCACACGTATGGTCACTAATTGAGCTCAGGAAACGTGCTCAAATCTAACTTTTTTGGAAAGATATTATTATTTTTTTTTAGATATTTTAAGGAAAGCCTAGTTGATTTGTGGTAAACAATGTTGTATTGAAAAGACGTAACAATTTTCAGGCAAGCTTAAATATTGCAAAATCGTAATTTCCAGTTAGGGTGCAACCGTGAATCAAACGTTGCGACTCTGTCTTGCCCTTGTCGACCAAGCCACTGATATCAATTTCATATTGAATATTTAATTTCGTCAGAATATTCCCGAGGAATATTAAAATACGCTGTCAAAATTTTTTAAATTTAACATTCCATTTGGCGTGCTTAATATATTTGCTAAAGTATTGTTAGGTGCGAAAATGAAAAAAAAGAAAAGTGAAATAAGCTCATATGTTAAAATGATCCTAACTATCTCTCATATAACGAACGGGTTTAGAATTTTTAAACTTAGAATATTTGTCTAAAAGAAGAAAATCATTAGATCAGAAATTTTCATCTAAAGTTTTGTTGGGAAAAGCACAAGTAAATTGGAGAAAGTAATTCTCAATTAAATCTTCAACTAATCGTAGTGGATTTAATTTAACTTTTATGCCTCCTAAAAGAGCAATTCGTAGAATATTTTTTATCTCAAGAACAATTCCAGCTTTCTTCCACCATGAAAGAGAGGCTTTTCCAGTCAATTCGGGGAAGTTTCGAAATTTCCTCTAATTAATATATTATGAAGTACCTAATTTTGTGTGGTTGCTCTTATATGTAAATTCTATCTATTGTTCTTCTCAGAGATCGGTGCCTAATGGAAGACGGTCACACGGCCATAAACGACTTTTTCGTCTATTCCTCTTCAATGTGTGCTGTCCATTACTTCGTAAAAAGGAGTGGCCGTCCAAAGAGAACCTCATTTCTTTCTAATTTTTTTCCTTTTCCATTAAGAACCGATCTCTGAAAAGGACAGTAGTTTTATTTCAAAATTGTCATTCCTTTGGCATATAGATTATTCTAATTTCCTTAGGTTCTCAGTTAAACGAGTAATTGAATGTTTTAAGGTTTCCGTGATCCTCTATGGTTTCCCAAAATTACTGGACAATCTAAATTTATTCGAGTTATTTTATTCAAAAATTTCATTTAATTTCTGATCAACTTTTTTTCTTTTTTTGGTTTTTGTTAGCTTTTTTTATGTCCATGTTTCACAATCTCACTTGTTGTGTGTGATATTTTTCCCATTCTTTTCCTCACGTGTCTGGTACACGTATTTTTACGTATTGTCAAAATCTAAGAAATTGAGAGTTCCAATTTTATTTTCATAGAAAATAAAAGTAATAAATATGATTTGATCTAGAAATATAATGAAGAGCAGAGAAATTATTAACATAAATTGAATATTTGTTTCATGATCTCTTTTAGACCATTGAAAATAATTCAAAAATGTTGAAATTGAATTTTCTATTTCTTATATTTTTATAATAAATAAAATTATCAACAAAGTGAAAATTAAATCGACAACTCTAACTCTGCTCCCAGCCAGTCTGAAATAGACCAAAGCGCCTTTAAGCAATTTTTTCTTTTTAATTGATGTGAAACTGAAGAAGAGTGTGATAGTTTTTAAAATCTGATAATTTTCTAATTCTGATACAATCATTCCTAACAATGTTCATCATAGACACAATTAAAGATGTAAAAATAATAAAAAGAAACCAACCACTTTCAATTTGTTCACTTTCAATATCTTTATTATTGTTCGATTCAACTGTAGGCTCCGACTCTTCGGTCAATAATGCAAATTCCGTTAAGAACTGAACTGTTTCCGGAATTGATTCAACACTGAAAACGAATCAATAATTTGATAAATTGAAATATTTTGAGAGCTCTCTCTTAATACAAGTTAAATTGTTGTTTTGTAATTTGAGCTCTTGATAATCTATGAGATATATGAACGAAAATATGAAGAAACTAATTTAACAAAATAATTAAACAAGAATTGTATAAAATAATATAGAAAGTTTGTAGGAAATGATTAGTCATGTATATATTAAATGTTTATATTGCAATTTTGATACGAATTATTAATTTCAATAGAACTTGTATTGTTTCGAATATAAGATTGACGAGAGATGTTGGGACAGGGAACGCAATAAAAAACGAATGGAACGGATTGTATCCAGTTATTCATACAATTCATTAATCAATATATACATATCAAGAAACAAAAGGAACAAGAAGAAGAAGAAGAAGAACATTCCAATGGAATGAAAGAATCGGGCGGATGGATTTTATGGTATACGAATGAGAAATGATTATATGTGTTGATGAGTTGTGTTTTCTCATTTTCCTAATTGGCTGCTGTTTTAATTAGTCAAAAGAGGGCGAAAATTCGCCTTTTTTTAGGTAATTTATATTATATATAAGTGTTTATTTATTTGTTTTCTTAATTGGTTTGCAGTTCAAATCAGATTATATTGATACCAAACCAATGAAAAATGTTAATAATTTGATAAGAAACACCGAGATTATATCAGTAAGCGGTATAAGAATAGAGAATGCCTTATAGCATACAAATTGAGAGGTGTTCGATAAGTTATTCAAATGAGTGTCGAATTGCGAAATATTTAAACTGTAAATTGGCATTTTTCTCTAATTTAAGTTCAATTTTCGAATTTAATGTATTTCACGCCCATACGCAAAATGGAAATTACGATTTTCCGATATTTAAGAGTGTCTGAATTTTTTGCGTCTTTTTAACAAGAATGTTTTTACTAAAATTTAATTAAGCTTGTCTTAAACTATCTAAAAGCATTTATATCTCTACAAAAAACTAGATTTTAGTGAGTTTACTGAGCTAATTTTATTATCATAACAGTTGGCGTGCGCCCACGTTGATTGAAAAACATATTCATTCAAGTCTAACATAGTGTGCACACCAAATGAAAACTGTGATTTTACTATTTTTGCATGTTAAAAATTCTAACGCGCTAATTTTAAAATATTCTCCAAGTAGGATTGCTTATTCAGGCTTGTTTTGAGGATCTAAAAAATTTTAGATAGATCTAAAAAATTTTAGATAGATCTAAAAAATTTTAGATAGTGAGGAAGAGACGTGATGGCCTCAGTGGCCGTGTGGCTGCCTAAACAAGACCTTTGCCCCGCCCCTAAAATTTTCCTCTTCCATTAGGCATCGATCTCTGAAATGAATAATACTTTTCAAAGATCGGTGCATAATGGAAGAGCAAAAAAAATGATAGTCCTGTTTGGACGGCCACACGGCCACAAAGGACTTTTTCGTCTATTCCTCTTCAATGTGTGTAATCTATTTTTTAGATAGAAAAGAGTGGCCGTCTAAACGAGACAATTATTTTTCCTCTTCCATTAGGAACCGATCTCTGAAAAGAACAATAACGACCATTTTATTAAGAAGTAGTAGGGATCACTGTAGGGATCATTGCGGATAAAAATAAGTTGAAATGGGCCGGTCACATTGCTCGAATGCCACCCGACTGTTGGTGTAAAATACTTTCAGAATGGGACCCCCGAGTGGTGGGCCGACGTCATCCGTAAGGGGACGTCTGATTACGTGCAAAAGGTCTCCACCAACCGTACCAAAGGAAGAAGAAGGATGGGAATACTTGAGAGGAAAACGACTTGGTCAACTATGGCAAGACAAAGTCGCAGCGTCTGGAGAGAGATGATCCGCAATATTCTCGATTGACATGGACTAACCAAGTAACCAAGTAAGTAAGTAAACATCCGAAAATGGCTTAAAGGAGCGTAAGGAAGGAAAATGTGGCCTAGCTTCATGCCAAAAGAAAGAAGTGTCGATTTTTAAATTTTACAAGAAATGATTTTGAAAGAAAAGCGAAATAATAAAAAAATTGAAATTAAATTGACAACTATGGCTCTTTTCAACGTGTAAGACCATAATTTCCTTCCTTATTTATGCTCCTTTAAGCAATACTTCTCGTTAACTTCTTTTTGTTATTTTTTTTTAAATTTATTTTATATATATTTTTTAATTATGTTTTTTGTTTAAATTTTTATAAAATCTATTATATTCATGTGTCTAACACACGTAGTGTAAATAAATAAATAATTAAATTTTAAGAATTTCGTCTCAAATATTGTATTGTCCTTTTCAGAGATCGGTGCCCAATGGAAGAGGAAAAAAATTAGGATGGAATGAGATTCTCGTTTGGACGGCCACTCTTTTCTACGAAATTACCGGAAGCACAGATTTACGAGGAATTAAAGAAAAAGTTGTTTGTGGCCGTGTGGCCGCGCATCATTTTCTCTTCTTTTATTGCTCTTCCATTAGGCACCGATCTCTGAAAAGGACTATAAAAGTGTTAAGTCCTTCGATAAGATTCAAGAAACGTTTCATTGCAATTCATGTAAACAAAAATATCATGGATGTGCGGAATGGGAGTTTTTTCAATTACGGAATCCGGAACTCGGAATTACATTTGAAAATCTGGAATTCCGCACGTATTTTAAGATCTTAAATTAGCTTTAAATAATTTTTCACGCGGCGAGATGAGATGTTCTGAGAATTTACAGTAATATAATAGGCCTCCTAGAATTGTCCTCTTTATAGAGACGCGAATCGCAGAGTCGGAAAAGAACAAGTACTTTGTACTTTCTCTATTACAATTTCCAAGAAAGGTGAGCGCCGTGGACGTGTTTGATCGGCTGTTAATTTGCACAGAAGCGCTCTTCTTCGGCCACTATTTTAATTTTCTATTTTTTTTTTTTGCTTTTGCTTTCTTATTTCTCTAACACGTATCTATTTCCGCGGAGCGACAAATTTTTCAAGAAAAGTTGAGGGCTGTGGATTGTTTGCTTGCGCTTGCATCGATAATATTGTTGGTCTCCTATTATATAACTGTAAAGAAGAAATAAAATAGCTTCGAAATTTTTAGATTAAGCGCTATTGCGTAAATGAACTATCCTCCACGGCTCTTAACGTTCTTGCGATTTAAATCCGCGCTGAAATTGTTTATTGTGATACCAAAATATAGTATACCGCCGACTTGTCTAACGCTCTGCGTCGCATCTCTAGGAAAATAGCGATTAAGCCATCAGGTGATTTAAAAACTAATCTATTGCAATTTTCAGAGATCGGTTCCTAATGGAAGAGAAAAGATAAGAAAGAGGTTTCTCGTTTAGACGGCACGGCCACAAAGGACGTTTCCATCTTCAATGGGTGTTATCCATTTTTGAGACAAAACACATTGATGTGGCCGTCTAAACGGGAACCTCATTCTTATTTTTCCTCTTCCATTAGACACCAATCTCTAAAAATGACAATACAAGAATTAAAATAATCTCGCGGGTAGTAGAACGGTGATAATTGAAAAGCGGGAATTTAATGAGAAAACGTGTTGTTAATTATAGAAAATAAACGGAAAAATGCAGTAAAAATATGAACTACGGTTTGTAATTCAGCGAACATAAATAAAATTGAACATCGCGCATCTGGCGTGTTGTCAATTAATTAACAAAAAAAAACAAAAACAATCATTTAGATAACCTTTGAAGTAACATAAATATTATAGACAATTAAAATGGGTTGATTTTTTAATTTTCATCTTTTAATTTCTCTAATCTTTAGCACCCAAATGCACTCCGATTGAATCGAATAAACTTGGAATGGAAAACAATAAATATAATAATATATTTGATCATTCTTATTATGATTATTTTCATTTCGTTTCATTGCAGATGTTTATCTTTCAATTAAAATTAGCAAAAAATTGTGAAGAAAGAGGCGAAGAATGGAATTCAAGGTGATGATTGGTAAATATTTCCGAATTGGAACCATTCAAGACAATCAAATAAATAATCATTTAAAGATATTTTAGCAGGAAACGCGAAAAAATATTGACATTTTTTGTTTGTAAATGAATGAATGGAAGAGGAGGAAATGCCGAAGAAGGCGACCGGTTAATCCATATCAATCGAAACGAAGGAAGAATGGGAAGATGAATGACGAATGATGGAGATTTGCGACTGATAAAAACTGTAGTGATTGTTAAATCTCCTATTAATCGATCGTTGGAATATTTGCAATAATGGCAAGTTATGAAGTGAGGGAGGAGTTGTTCGGCAAAAATCAACCGGATGTTTATATTTATCCCTGAATCATTTATGAAAATATATTCGTTTCTCATGACTTGCAACAAAAACATTTTACGATAAATGAAGAGTTTAAGATAAATTCAATAATATTTTTTAATATGGAAAGAGATATTTGAACGATTTCCTACGACTTCTGGCATTACAATAATGAGAAAGGAGAAAATACGAGAGAATTGTTTACAAAATTTGGATAACTAATCTCAGCTACAATTGAATTCAAGAAATACCGGAGACAGCTGAATATTACAGTACTCCACGTGGATATACCGATTAAATACTTTATCCAGCTACAGGATATATTAGAAAATATTGGGATTAACAAAAATATCGCGGTTTAAACTGTCATATAGAGATGTCCGACACAAGAAATGGTTTCAAGTTTTCAATCTCAAGCGGACAGTGACTTCCATTGTAACAAAAATATTGAAGAAAGAACTGTAAATAAATGCGTGGCCTTAAATGTATGGACTAACCCTACGACGGCTCTGTATTACACGGCCTGGAAATATTCGCGAACGAGGGCCAACGGAACATTTATTCTTTATCTATAATTTCTGGCATAGACTTGCTTGTTCAATCGGTTTTAAATTCAAGAAGCAAATTCCTATTTTACTAAATCTAATAATGTTTTATTGTTTTACAGAGTTTTAAAAGAGGTTTTGGGACATTTTTAGTCAAACAATCATTATTACATCAAATTCTATCGGTAAATTTCGATCTATCGATAAACTAAACTGGTATTTAACTATTTCCGGTGGCGCTAAGTTATTTTTCTCATTAATGGTAGTAATCTACAAGATTTAGGAAACGTCTTGGTATTTATATATTCAATTTATTGTCAATTAGTGAGAAAAATGCCTTAAAGGAGCATAAGGAAGAAAATGGTGGTCTCACTTGGAGGGACAGAGTTGTCGATTTAATTTTCAATATGTTTATTATTTCGCTTTACGTCACTTCGTCACTTCTATTGTTACTTGAATGTTATTAAATCTAGGAAAAGCGGAAATTGCTCCCGTCGGAAAATAAAATCCATTTCCGCAAAAGAAATCACGGATTATTACACCATAGACATTAAAATATTTCTTCAAACTTCAACGGATTAATTAATTGAAACAAAAGAGGATGCGTATCATACCTGGTAGAGGATTTGATTCACGAAAAATCTATATTTTTATAATCGAAATTTAAAATGAAATGGTGTAATAATCCGTGATTTATTGCGGAAATGCATTTTGTTTTCCGACGGGAGCAATTTTCGCTTGTCCTAGATTTAATATAGTCCTTTTCAGAGATCGGTACCTAATGGAAGAGCAATAAAAGAAGAGAAAACCTAATTTCGTAAAAAAGAATGACCGTCCAAACGAGAACCTCATTCCATCATAATTTTTTTCCTCTTCCATTAGGCACCGATCTCTGAAAAGGACAATAACATCCTGTTACTTTAATAATAATTATGATAATATAATTTTCTACCCAAATTTAATTTTTGTTAGTGTCGAAAATTACTAAAGGCATAGACGGTATCATCCAAATTAATAGGTTTCTAGTCGATTTTTAAGTGTATACCAGGGTTGCACGGAAATCGATTTTTTCAAACGGAAGGCGGAAAACGGAAATGAAATAGATTTTTTCAAACGGAAAACAGAAATAGAACTCAAAAAACGACGGAAAACGGAAAATGGAAGATGGAATTCCGTGAAACCCTGGTGTATACGTTATTTCAAATTTTTTGACAAGGTATTGCAAGCCTCTACACGTTAAGATAATTATAAACAAAGAGAGTTGTCTCTTGTGTCTCTCTGTTTATAATAGTCTTGCTGTGAAGAGGTTCGCAATGCGTTGTCAAAAAATTTGATATAGCCTATAAGCGAAATAATAAACAAATTGAAGTTTAAATCGACAACTTCGTCTCTTTGTCACTAGCGAGACCAAATATCATGGAACCAAACTCAGGATAAGATAATAACTCATATTCTCCCGATTTTGTTAAATTTAGGTTGGATAACAAAGCTTTTTCGTTGTATAATTAATGAAAACCATCACATATTCCAAACAACACACTAATTTGGCCTGTGAGTAATGAAACCCTTTGTGTGTTGAAGAGATTAACTCATTCAAATTCGTTTTATTTAATGACATAAAACAGGTGAACAAAGAAACTTTCAAATAAGAAAATTGCAACCAAAAAAAGTGCAAAGACATGTGAAATGGCTTGTCGTTTTTTTTTGTCCGAAACCATTTTTTTGTGTTTTGTGCCAAAATTGCAACAACTCGTAAGAATCATCAATCTACTCATTTCCTTGTCAAATGACAGATGATGAGGGAACTCGTCGGTCGAAATGAGAAAGAAGGCACAGGACATTACAGCATAATTAATTAATAGGAGTTGTTTTAAATATTGGAAGCTTATTTTGGGGAAAATGTGTTTGTGATAGGATAGCGGCTGTTTTGTATTTTATCCAAAAAAATCTACAAATTTTTGGAGATTCCGGAAGAGTTTTAGTGAGAAAATTCTCTGACTAGAAATGACAAAATCAAACAGTTTAATTTAGCGCGATGGTTTTTAAATTCAAAATTAGAATAAACATTGCACATTTCCAACAACACATTTAATAGGCTATAGAAGAAAAAACTGAGAAAATGATAAGAATTTTAATATGAAACAAGAATTATTTTGAAAAATAAAAAACTGAAATAAAACTAGAGTTTAATTGAGCAAAAATCCAAATTTGCTCTCAAATAAGAGAAAAACCAAGTATTTAACATTTGGAAACGAACACAAAAAGCCCAATATATGTTAATAACTGGTTCTTGTGACAAGCTTATGAACAATTCAAATAAGGAAATGCGACAAACATTAACAAGTGGAGGAAAAGGTTAGACACAAGTCATAATATTGGCATGTCTATGAGGTTATATTGTTGTATAGGTCACTTCTTGTGCCTCCTTGCCAAAAAAAATGCATAATGGTGAATACCTAGACAAAAACGGATGGCCTCCCTTGGTGCGACGGAGCTTTCTGATTCTCTAGTGGTCCGTCTGTTCTCTATCTCGGCGTTTTTGTATTGTTTACAACCACCCCGGGAACAATCAACAACTCGGTTGGTGGGATTCCGTTCGCGAGTTTATTGATTTATTGATAAGAGTCATGGAATGACAAAATAACATGACAATTGTGTTTTTTGAAATGATGTGAGTTAGAAGAATCAAAAGTCAATCATCGAGTGTTACAAAATACTAGAGATTATCTTTATTGTTATTAGCAGTATCGTTATTGTTGTTGACTGGATATTACAAAGAGCTACGCTTAATTACATCATAATGGTTATTTTAGAAATTTATAGGATATACAGCTGTTTTCTAAAGGATTTGTAGGCCCTTCAGGCGCGGAGTGGAACGTATAAGTTATGAGGCTACAAATTATGCTTGTTAGAAGAGACTTTTTGTATAATTTAAAATATGACTATTAAAGTTGCGAAGAATATATACCGTAATAAACACGCAACAGCTTGTTAGAATCATTTTTACTTTGAAAAAGGTTAATTTTTACTTGGCGCGCCTTCAGTTCGGTTACATCTTCACGCCAAATAAATTCATAACAACAGGAGCTGAGAAAAGTTATTTAAAATTAATATTGTCTTTTTTAGAGATCGGTGCCTAATGGAAGAGCAATAAAAGAAGAGAAAACCACACGGCCACAAACAACAATTTTCGTCAATTCCTCTTAAATATGTGCTGCCCATAATTTCGTAAAAAAGAATGGCCGTCCAAACGAGAACTTCAGTCCATCCTAATTTGTTTCTTCTTCCATTAGGCACCGATCTCTGAAAAGGACAATATATATCTAAAGTCCTGGGGTTATTTTAACGGAGACTTGTAATGTTGACGTAAACATTGCATGTTTACTTTCACGTGAATTTTAATAGAATGTTTTTAAAATTTGCGAAATCCCTATTTTCATTTGGCGTGCATAAGATGCATCTTATAATTACAGGCAAACCAGGGACGGATCGTCTGAGTGTATAAGATTTCTCGGTTTCCCAGTTCGATTTACCGGTAATAAAACTGATTATATATTTAGACGATAGAAAATATATTGTATAATAGCAGAGATGGACGGAATTAGAGTTTTTGAATTTAGGAATCCGGTAACCGGAATCGAAAATGACCAGAATCCGGAATTACGGTAACGTTTATATGAAAAAGAAATCGGAATTACAATATAAATTTCGAAATCCGCACGCCAAAGCGAAATAGCGATTTTGCGATTTTTAAACGTGTGTAGAAATTTTTAGGTCTTTAAAATAAAAATTTTTACTATAGCATATTTCAAAATACGTTTATTAATTAAAAATTATTAAAATAATCGATTTGAAAATGAATTTTAATTAGTATCCCGCATTTGCAGCGTGATTGCGTCGTCAACTATTTTGACATACGCTATACAATTTAATTAAGAATGTCTTAAACTATTTAAAAATATTAATATATTTCTAAAAAGTTAGATTTGAACACGTTTACAGAGCTCATTTTATTACCATGTTTTTTAAAATTTTTTTTCAGAATACCTTTCTTATATATTTGATAAAAGTATCTTAAAATATACAAGTAGCCAATTTTCTGAAACATAAACTATATCTGAACTTTCAGATAAATTTAAATTTCAGTGAGAACAACCTAAAAAAAAATAAGAAAAACAACTCGACTGGTAAATCGAAGTTGTTTTTATCACTCTATTCGTCGGTTTCTAGTGACATCGGCGTAAAACCGATGTAAAACCGGCGAAATGTCGGTTAACGAGTAGTCAGAACACTTCTTTCTACATAGGCTTGTTTAAAAAAACGCCAAATGGAGCATCGTATTTTTGTATTCCACGTGAATATTCGGAGGAATGCGGAATTCGGAATGAAAATTGAAATTTTCGGAATCACATTTGAAAATCTGGAATCGAAAAATTTCGCGGCTTTTTTTCATCCGTATTCTGAGTTCCGCTACAAAAATTTCATTCCGGAAATGGAAACTTTGTTCGGTATTCCGAAAAAATATTCTACTCCGCCCATCCCTGTATTTAAGCATTAAATTTCTCGTGGAATTACGCTTAATGAAAGCTTAAAAATGGTCAATATTATAAGAAGAGAACCAAGCCAAGATATTCTTCCATAAAAGATAATGGAACTATGGAAAATTCGGAGTCAGTGAAGCAAATAAATCATTTGCGGAATATTCCAAAAAATATAGCTTCTGATGTTTTCGATTGAACTTTAAACTATTAAGGCTCAATCGCAGAGCTTACGGAGGAATGTAAAAATTATGAAGGGAATGAGGGGTTTTCGGCTTTACCGTTATCTTACAACACAATTTCAGGTTCCCCTGACCAAAGGGGGATAATCGGAGTAACAGTGAAATTCCAATTATCTTATGTTGCGGCCGTGACCGCAATAATTTGAAATGGCGCCAACGCACATGTCATTGCATGGATATATACACTAGCTGACAAAAGTTTTTTCACAAATGTTTTTTCTGGTTTAACTTTTTTGTGACTTGACCAAATTGACTGATTTTTTGATATGATAGATTCATATGGTTGTAGATTATTTTACAAATTCCCGCTTGTGATTACGATGATCCGTTTTACAGTGACAAGCGTTTATCGTAAAACGCGTAGCTCAAAGATATTACGCACTTTTCTTGCACTGCATTTTTTAATAATTTTTAAAGTTCAATTATATTTTTTTCATAATTTATTGAAAATAGCAGTAATTGGCAACATTTTAGAGATGACTCCACGTAAAGAAACTCCAATTGCCACCCGGCAAGCTGTTATCAATATGAGGGAAAACGGAATGCGTGGTACCGAAATTGTCATGGCAATTTAAACCAAATTTTGCTACTATATCATTTGAAACACTGATTCACATAAAATATAAAAAAATCAGCCAATTTGGTAAAGCCACAAAAAAGTTAAGCCCGAAAAAACATTTGTGACAAAACTTTTGTCAGCTAGAATTACCCAAGTTTGAGATCTACAACAACTTATTAAACTTATCAATAAAACCAAGCAACTAAAAAAGCCTTCCGATAACGTACAAATGTTCATAAAAACGCATAAAGTACAATGCAAAAAGTCAAATAAACAACACAGCTTCTGCAATAATCCAACGAGTTGAGCATCTGGCTATTATGAGCTCTAGCGGACGGGAATGTTAATGACATTGATATTTGTGACAACATTATGATGATGATGATGATGGGACAGAAATATAAAAAAAAAAACGAGAATTGATTTGGGAAATGTAGTCGGTCAGTATTTGACTGCCGTAAAACGTGCGTTTGATTTACTTTACTAAATAGTAGCTATTCTTACATATAATTGGAAAAGCAGGCAAATAATGTAATTTACAATGTTAATCGGAAAAGTAAAGAGTTACGGCTTATTGAATGATAATGTGTTGGTTCTCGTTTTCAGAACGTGTGGATAATGAAAATAGCACTCCAATTTATTTGTACGATTCAATAGAATTTTGGCCTCAATTTAATGGTGATTTTACTATATCACGCTAACTTGTATGTTAATAAAATCATGTCAAAATCTGTAAACTTGCTCAAATTGAATTTTTTTGGAAAAATATTAATGTTTTAAGACAGTTTATGGCTAATTTATTCAAATTGACGTGAAAAATGTTTTGCTTAAACATCTCAAAATCGTTTTTGGCATGCTACACGCCAATTTGAAATTAATATTTTTTAATATTCAAACGAGTCATACTAATTTACAGGTATTATTTGCATAAAATTTGTTACGTAATTTTTTCCAGCCCATTTTAGGCTATCTAAAGATATGCGCTTCTTACCGAATTTTGCAAAATGAACATCTTTTCTGAAGCACCAACCTAACCATTCGATTTGGTTATAACTTCTAACGTGCACCCCAAATTGAATAATTAAGTTGGATGCTGAGAAAAGATGCTCATATTGTAAATTTCGAC
Source organism: Caenorhabditis plicata (assembly GCA_963931815.1). Lineage (NCBI taxonomy): Eukaryota > Metazoa > Nematoda > Chromadorea > Rhabditida > Rhabditidae > Caenorhabditis > Caenorhabditis plicata. The sequence goes on along the minus strand of OZ007492.1, from coordinate 17,865,175 downwards.
AAGAAGCGCATATTTTTAGATAGTTTAAGACTGGCTAGAAAAAATTACCTGTCAAATGATATGAAAATAATACGTGTAAATTTATAAGTCGCGTTGAAATATTAAAAAATATTCATTTCGATTTGGTGTGTAGCGTGTAAGTTATAATATGTTTTTTTTTCACGTAGCTGATTAAGATTCGTCTTAAACTATCTGAAAAATCTTGTTAAAAGTCTTAAATTTTATAGGATTTTTCGACCTCAAATAATTGCAAATTTGCAGAACATGTTTGAGAGGTAAAAGCATACATTTGAATATATGTTAGTATTGGCTAAAGTTTCTAATTTAAACTAACTAATAAAATTAAACAGATTCTTATAGACAACGCCAATAATTAGAGACAGACCACCCGAAGCGCGAAATGTGATGTTTTCAAAAATGCAACATCTACAATCATTACGTAAGGAATGTTAACTTTCTTAGCGTTCTAATTGGAAAACGTCGAAGAGTACTAATAAGTCAACTTTGAAATCCAGGTGCCACTTTAAAATTAATTTTTCCGCGAATATTATTAGGTTTTCTTAAAAAATCCCTCGCACTTTAAATGTTTACGTTATGTTAGCTTTTAATGGCTTTTCTTGGCTTCAGGGACTCTCCTTAGCCCCCCCCCCCCCGACTCGGGTATTTAAAAAAAGGGAAGCCCGGGTAGGGAAAAAGAGAAGTCGCGTTCCCGGTTCCCGGGCCCCGGGTTTTGAAATTTTCAATTTTTTAAGGTCCCACCCGCCCGCAATTCCAAAAAACTGGGTCCCTCCCAGCACTGGTGTTTACTCGTTTTCAAAGAGAGCAAGAGAGGAGCAGAAAACACTCGAAGTGATTGGTGGAATGAACATGCGAAGTTGGGACGGAGGCAATGAACATGGCGTCCCATGAAGTTTGACAAAATGTTGCAATTTTCAAGCCAAGTTCAATGTGACGCTGAAATTTCGCACTAGAACGAAGTTGGCTGTGGGGTCGGGCCTGCACGGGCACACCGGGAATGACCCGTATGGGTCTTCGGTTTTACACCAGTTTGGCGGATACTGTACATATATATCAGTGATGAGAGGGACCACGTTTTTAGGGATTCCGGGCAGAAGGAAGGGTTGGCTTTAAAAAATTGAAAATTTCAAAACCCGTGACCCAGGACCACTTCTTTTTAGGAAGATCCCCGGGCCGGGAGAGTCCCTCCCATCACTGATACACACGTTATCCAAGGTGAGTACGGAACTCACGGAAAAATAATAAAAAAAAGCCACAAAGTGATTAGTGATTGTACACTTTTAGTTGTTACAAAATGTTTTAAATAAACTACAAATAATATTTGAATAACATACAAAGAGGGAAAAACGATAAATACACGACACGCCAAATGAAAATTTCGATTTTTTTCGACTTAAACGCATTTTTCTAATTTCCACGTAGAAGTTTAAACCAAATTTTTCAGAATTTCCTTAAAATATCTCTGATGCTTTAATTTTTTACGAAATTTTGTAATAAAATGTCTTTTTTGAAGGTCTGTTTTTAAGATATCATTTGGCGTGCACACGATGAAATGAAAATAAACAAACAAATAAAATATATCACCCGGATGACCCTTATAATAATCTAATCCAGATTCCAAACAATTGAACAGATTAACGAATGAATTGATTGATTGAAACAGTTAGCTAATTTATTTGCTTAAACGATCATCACCTGTCGCGGCACACAATTCATTTTTACCGTCATTCGTGTTTACCTCTTACCTAATCGCGCGAAACAAAGACTAGCCGCCAAACAGGAAAATGTGCGAAACGAGCTGACAACTGATTGGCACATAACGAATCAGGTTAAACCGGGCGCGCGTGTTTTACGCTCACCTGGTGCTCAGCGAGAACTTGACGATTTTTGACGAGTGCGGCATCGGCGAGGACGGCGGCGATCGACTCGGCAGCTCCGGTGGAGATTCGCTGTCGTCGTCCATCCGAGCTGAGCGATTGAGTCTGCAATTATGGATGAATTTGTGAGAAGAATACTGTGGTGAAGAAAGTATTGCAAGAAAATGAGCAGATTGCAAGAATTAGTGTAAGGATAGGAAAGGAAATTTTATTTTGCTTTTCATTCCAATCTATTTCTTGTTTTATTTTATTTTTTCTTAATAAGTTGGTTATTGCATTCATAATAATATAATTGTATTGTTTTTAGGCTCGAAAACGCCAAAAAAAGAGACCACTTTTAGATATTTTCACGCCAAAAGAAATTAACGATTTTGTTACATTTAGTCCCACATGAAAATTAAAACAGAATTCGTTTCGCACATACCGTCGCAATTTAAAGGCGCTACTTCAAATATGAGGCATGCTCTATAGAAACAACCGATTTTATATCAACTTATGGACAGTACTGTATATAAATTTAGGTACTATTCTGTCCTTCACTATTTTAGGCATAACTAGTGAGCACTTTCTCAGGTTTAAATGAGTACAAGTATTTATTAAAGGCTATTTTCATGCTATTTTGCGTGAAACTATTGATAATTAACCATCTGCACGCCAGCTACAATGCTCTGAAATTAAAGCTCACAAAACGTGCTCAAATCTAATTTCTAAATTTTTGAAGATATTAATATTTTTGCACGCCAAATGGAGCGTTTAAACGGAATGATCAGAAAACATACTCAAATATATTTTTGTTTTGTGAGTAGCAATATTTTATAAAGTTTAGAATGTGCCAGAAAAGTTTAAGTGAAAAGTATTATGACGTTTGTCCGTGAAAGCTTATAATGTACATTTAAAGATTAGAAAAAGCTAATTTCCATTTGGCGTGTTTTTGGATAATTTAAGAATTAGTTGGCAAAACTGACGTAAAATATGTTAGACGTGATAATTCACGTAAATTACAGATAATCATTATTACTAGTGCCACACCAAATTAAAGTTGTTTTTACCGTCGAAGTGTTAATCCATAAATTCAAGGCCATGTGTTTATTTACAGCACTTTCTGTAAATAGTGGTGGCCATGCTCACACTAATTTAAGAGCGAATCAATACAATTAAATAGAGAAAATACACGTGAGTACGTAGTAAATTTAAAAAAAAAACGTGGACTAAAATTTATAAGGCCACGAAACAGTTTTTAAATTCTTTCCCGATCGTTCTTGTAATCGGCCTCTGAAAATGTAAACTTTAAATATGGTCATTCCAGTTTAGACCACCAAGATAAACAATAGCGGCGATATTTTCAGATTATCTTTTCAAATGTCAGGTTTCAGTTCACATTTAAACCTCCCCGGTTGATAATTAAGGAAATGGTCCGAGTCTTCCTCGTCAAATTCAGACCTCCCAGGTTAATAATGCCGGAGATATTCTTATCTCGTCTTTTCCGATTTAGAACAATCTGTTTAATAATGAAATGAAAATTTAAAAATGCCATTTCGTGATCTCCTTTCCCGGATTAGACCACCCTGGACGGTAATGTCGATGATGTTTCAAGCAAATATTTTCATATTTAGACCTCCTTGGTTAATAATTCCAGAGGTGTTCGGAGCCTTCCTACTCTAATTCAGTCCACCCATGTGAATAATGACGGATATATTTCGATCTTTTTTTCCGATTTTGGCCGCCTTGTTAAATAATTGTGGTGGCGTTTCGTGTCCGCCTTTTCCGGATGGATGACAATGTCGACGATGTTTTAAGTTCATATTAGACCACTCTTTTTGATAATTAAGGAGATTATCGGAATCTCCCTCCTCAAATTCAGACCACCCGTGTGAATAATGCCGGAGATATTGATATTTCTTTATTTTCCAAATTAGACCGTCTTGTTAAATAATTATAGTGGCGTTTCGTGTCCATATTTTCCGAGATTAGACCACCCTGGCCGATATTATCGGCTACGTTTTATATTCTTTTTTTCAGGTTTAGACCTCCTGGTTACTAATGATCGGAGAGGTGATCGAAGTCTCCTCCTCAAATCCAGACCGATACTGGGGATATTCCAATCTCGAATTTTTTGAATTAGACCATCCTAGATAATAATACTGGTGGCGTCCAGCGTCCTTCTTTCACGGTTAAGATAACTTATGCGAATAATGTCAGTAACATTTTGATCTAGATCTTTCTAGATCTTTTCTAATTTAAACCACCCATGTTAATAACACCAGCGATATTTCAAGATCATATTTTACAATTTAGACCACAGCGAGAAATTATGAAATTTTTTCAATTCTATATTTGTTTTCAGAAAAAATTAATCAACAAAATACGATATAGATGAAAGTGCGCTCCATCTATCCTTAATAATATGCCACTAGATAAAAGCACATTTTCCGAGTAATTCCGTCACAGTTTTTTTCTTATCTTCAACCTTTTTATGGCTCTTAAAAAGTTGTTTTTAATAAAACATGCTCATATTCAATTATTTTTATGAACATTCAAATATCATTGATAATATTTTATAGATGTTTTTTTGTGTTCGAAGTGGCAGGTAGACTGAAATGATAAAATTGTTGCTATAAAGTTGGAATGCGTGGTTTGAATGTTATAGAATGATAGGAATTTGGTAATTAAAACAGTTGACAAGGATATTTTTCAGATTTCAATGGGTTTAAGAGAACTTTTAATTTATAAATAACGTTACATGTAAAATTGGGAGCAATTAATGTTTTTGTTGTGAAGTTCCGGATATTATTAGGGTGAACCAAAATTTTTTTCCGATCTCCTATATCTTTTTGTCTAATTGTTTTTTTTTACCAAATAAAGATTTTTATATATGTGTTATACATATTTTTAAAGCTCTTGAACAGCTCCATCATAATATATATTAAAAGCTTTTTGATTTGTCTTTTATTTAAAATTGTTTAACTTGTAGAAGAAACATGGAAAAATCCGAAATTCGTGTTATTTTACGCCATTACTGGAAACAAAGCTTCAACGCAGCTGGAGAAGCTAAAAAGATATTCGAAGTTGAAGGCGACAATATGGTCTCGGATCGTACTGCGCGAAATTGGTTCAAAAGATTTAGCGACGGCGACACTGATCTCGAGGACAAGACACACTCAGACCGACCTACGACAGTGGATTCTGAAGCAATCCGCGAAGCTGTGGAGACCAATCCATCAATAAGTACTCGCAGACCTTTATTGAGCCCAATTTGATCGAATGTATGCGGCACTTGGCGAGAAATATCCAGCATTGATCAATCGGCAGCGGATACTCCTTCAAAAAGACAATGCAAAACCGCACACCGCCAGACAAACGAAGGAAAAGATAAAAAATCTCGACGTCATTGAACTTCTTCCACATCCAGCTTATAGTCCGGACCTTGCGCCATCCGATTATCACCTTTTCCGATCCATGGCACACTTTCCTCGTGGTCGTAGCTTCAATGACCTGGTCGATGTCGAAAACGGGTGCCGCGAGTTTTTCGCCTCTAAGAACCAGGAGTGGCACCGCAGCGGGATCGAACAACTTGCCGATAGATGGGTTCAAGCCATATAGTCAAATGGTCTTTACTTTGAAACCTAATTGTTTTTCATGTGTTGTAAAATTATGTTTAAATTTTTTTTTTAAATCGGAAAAAAATTTTGGTTCACCCTAATAGAATAGAGAAGTTTGTTGAATACTGGCTGATACATCGAAAACATATAATATAGATTTCTGGAAATATGTCCTTATTACACCTTGAAAAAATGCTTTATGAATAAATAAAACAATTATTTAAATCATCCAATTCAAATGATATGTTAAAAAGAAACAAAATAGGAATTATACTGTAGCGATAAAAGAATTGAATAATAAAGATCTACAATCATATTTTTAATCTACAAATTAATATGATCAAATGATATAAAGCAAATAAAACGAAATTTTATTATTATCATCATGTTTTTATTTTCATATATCTGAAATATTTCTATTAATTTCTCAAATTTTTAAAAAATTTTGGTTACTACCTTAATTGCAATGTAATATAATTATCATTATTATCATATACAATCTAACTATGGCTTCATCTCATTTTGATTCGTTTTTTTTTTATTTGAATAGGCACAAAATATGTCACGCGACTATACATTAAATTATTGAAGATGCCACGTCATTCATTTTAGACAGTTTTAACTTGGTGTGCTACGAGATATTGTATTTATTTCATTCGTGCCAAAAATGACATTCAAATGCGAACACTGTTTGTGATTTGAAAGGATAATTTCAAATCACAAACAGTGGTCGAGGTAATCGGGTAGAAATCCAAAAATATCCCGTTTATCCACTATAATGGAATGAAGTTAATGAATTTTATGTGAAGCTGTTTTTTTTTAAAAACCCTTGAAGAATCGGGGAAAATCGTCAGCACACGAAATGATAGGTCGAGATTTCGATTCTTCTCGGTGGCACGCCTACTGAAATGTTCCATTTTTTGAAATTTTGAGGAAATGTTGCAATTGCCTTGGGGACAAGCTTAAATGTGTATGACAAACTATCCCAGATAACAAAAATGTCAACGGTATAATTAATCTCAACGCCAAATCGAAATGATTGTTATTCAATATTTAAACGAGTCTTACTAATTTACACGTTTTATTTTCATATAATTTAGCACCTCTTTGTTACTAGCTCGTCTTAAACAATCGCTTCTTGACAAACTTTGCAAAATGATCATCTTTTTTGAGCCACCAAATTAACCATTCAATTTGGTGTGTTAATCTAAGTGGTATTAAATAAGTGCCGCACGCCATTCCCTCGGTAAGAAACATAGTGTAAAAGAAATATAATGAAATGAAACAACGAGAGGAATTTTGCTTGAAATGAAAATATTTTTATTTTCGAAATTCTCTAAGTCTCCACGTAATGAATTATATTTTTATAAATTACCGAAGTATTATTAATTTATACCTGTTTCAATACAACTTAAGCATCATACTGCAACAAAATAGAAAGATATACAATGGTGAACATGTAAAGAACCATATTAACAAAAAACATTTTATTTATACATATACATAACAATATTTTATAAGTAAAATAAGTTTTCCAGTATTATTTAAATTTTTATTGATTGTTTTTTAACATATTTACTTGAATTATTATCTAAATATTTAACATTAGCATCATGAATGCTTAATTATCATCGTAGTTAATTAACTCTGTTAACTTTGTTAATTAACCATGGACTCTGTTTCTCTTTTCTAGTCCCCGTGGGGGAATGGCGTGGTGCCGGTTTAAACTTCTTCAGTTGGTGTGCGCTTTCATAACAAAATTTTCGAGAAATCGTTATGTTTTCTTTTTTAAAGTTCTCTTAAGGGAAGGAGTAGAGCAAAAAACAGCATATTTTCAGATGGAATTCTCTCGACTTCTAGAAATTTGTGCAGAAAACCAAGTACACCACGAGAAAGCCCGTATTCGAAACTATAAATGAGCAAAAACATTTTCCCTAGTTAGGTTTTATCTAATATTCCGTCATTTTCTTGTCATTTAGAACATCGTGGAACTCTCCAAAGTATTATACTACCATACAAAATTTTAAACTGATGTTTCTGTTAAGCACGCCAAATTGAAATTATGATTTGCAATATTTAAACGCATTTTATACAAATCTACGTGCAATGTAAAAGCTAATTTTAACGTCAATTTAACAGGTTTTCCTTAAAATATCTTTGGCGCTTTAAATTTTTACAACATTTTACATTGAAGTGACTCTTTTGAGATCCTCTCTTTCCTAATTCATTTTACGTTTGTTAAGCAATAATTCATAAATAAACGTATTCTATTATCAAAATATGAGAAATTGACAATTCCAATTGTATTTTTATAAAAAATAAAAGTAATAAATCTGAAGCGATCTAGAAATTTTGAAAAAATATAATGAAAAACAGAGAAATTATTAACATAAATTGAATATTTGTTTCATGTTCTCTTTGAGACCATTGAAAATAATTCAAAAACGATCAAATCAAACCTTTCATATTCTTAGATTTTGATAATATGTTAATTGAAAGGGCGTATTTTGCGCAATTAGTGCGCAGTCTTTTGCAATTTGCTCGTACATCGTGGCAGTGGAATGTCATGATTGACAAATTTTCGTAAAATCGTTTAAAATCAACTGTAGTGTGATGGCAAAACAATCTTAATTTGGTGTGTGGTACTTGAGACTGAAACCGGAAACTTGAAGATAAAGACCTAAAACAATTCCCTTGTGAGATCCTATTTTTATGAATTCATTTGGCGTGCCAACTTTCAAAAAAAAATCCTTGAGCACTCCACTGCCAAGAAACCGCGCCGCATTGCAAAAGACGTCGCAGCAATTGCAAATACTACCTTTTAGTTTATTATTTTTATTTTAAATGTTTTATTTATCAGTTAGTGTTTCATTCTGCAGAAATACTGATGAATTAATGAAAAGAAAATTTTAGTACCTCAATTAAGGGACCAGAAGAGTCTTCATCGTCAATATAAGTGACTTGTAAATATTGAAAATAAAAATAATAAATTAAAAGGTTGAGTTTGCAATTGGTGCGAAGGTTTCGTGGCAGTGGAGTGCTTGAGACTTTAATTAACGCAAAATTTAATTTAAAATGGTGATTTATAATCTACAACAAGTCACTTTTATAAGATTTTATTTAAATTCCTTAGGGAAACCATATACACTAGCTGACAAAAGTTTTGTCACAATTGTTTTTCGGGTTTAACTTTTTTGTGACTTGACCAAATTGGCTGATTTTTTGATATGATAGATTCATATGGTTGTAGATTATTTTACAAATTCCCGCTTGTGATTACGATGATCCGTTTTACAGTGACAAGCGTTTATCGTAAAACGCGTAGCTCAAAGATATTACGCACTTTTCTTGAACTGCATTTTTTAATAATTTTTAAAGTTCAATTATATTTTTTCATAATTTATTGAAAATAGAAGTAATTGGCAACATTTTAGAGATGACTCCACGTAAAGAAACTCCAATTGCCACCCGGCAAGCTGTTATCAATATGAGGGAAAACGGAATGCGTGGTACCGAAATTGCCATGGTAATTTAAACCAAATTTTGCTACTATAACATTTTAAACACTGATTCACATAAAATATCAAGAAATCAGCCAATTTGGTCAAGTCACAAAAAAGTTAAACCCGAAAAAACATTTGTGACAAAACTTTTGTCAGCTAGTGTATATATATATAGGAAAATCTCCAATAGCATATTTAGTGTGCAAAAATAAAAATTATAAAGAAGCAGCAAATTAATAATGAAGATAAGCAATCAAAATGAAATCGAAGAACATTTTATATTTGGTCGATAATACAAGCACATACACCCGAAATTGCATGATAATATATCACGGACAAAAAAAATAAACCGCGTCGGTGTGTGCAAATGCGAGAAGAATGGAGAAAGCCGTCGATAACAGCACAAAAAATATATATGTATTTGTATGTATTATTTATATTAATAATGTTTGCTTGTCATTATTGACTTTTTTGAACTGATTGCAAATCATTTAATTGGTCGTGTTGTTTCCGGTTGTTCCGGAAATCAACTTGACGCGGTTGGTTTTACCACGCATTCTTTAAGGTGATAATAGGAACATGTTACATTCGTATTATTATCATTATCAATATGCAAATATTTAACATATCGATTACATTGGGTTTTTAAGTTTGAATTTGTTTAAATAGAAAAGTTGGAGACATTTGATTGTTTATTTGCCAAATGGAGATTATTTTTTCTTATTTTTACGCTTACTTTCACGTGTGTACTGTCTACTCCAGTACAACACCCCAAATTGAATGATTAAGTTGGGGGCTCAGAGAAGATGCTCATTTTGCAAATTTCGGTAAGAAGCGTATGTTTTTAGATAAATTAATACGAGCTAGTGAAAGTAACGTGTCAAGTTATATGAAAATAATACGTGTAATTTAGTAATACACGTTTAAATATTGACAATATACACTAGCTGACAAAAGTTTTGTCACAAATGTTTTTTCGGGTTTAACTTTTTTGTGACTTGACCAAATTGGCTGATTTTTTGATATTTTATGTGAATCAGTGTTTAAAATGTTATAGTAGCAAAATTTGGTTTAAATTACCATGGCAATTTCGGTACCACGCATTCCGTTTTCCCTCATATTGATAACAGCTTGCCGGGTGGCAATTGGAGTTTCTTTACGTGCAGTCATCTCTAAAATGTTGCCAATTACTGCTATTTTCAATAAATTATGAAAAAAATATAATTGAACTTTAAAAATTATTAAAAAATGCAGTGCAAGAAAAGTGCGTAATATCTTTGAGCTACGCGTTTTACGATAAACGCTTGTCACTGTAAAACGGATCATCGTAATCACAAGCGGGAATTTGTAAAATAATCTAGAACCATATGAATCTATCATATCAAAAAATCAGCCAATTTGGTCAAGTCACAAAAAAGTTAAACCCGAAAAAACATTTGTGACAAAACTTTTGTCAGCTAGTGTATTTGGGTTGAGGCTGAAACAACGAATTTTAGATTTAGAAGCTGAAATTTGATATTTGGGGTAATCAAAAACGAGGGATTCACATTCTGCATTATTATCTTTGTACGATTTCTGCAGCATGCTGAAAAAAGTGCTGAAAATTGACCGTTTTTTGAACGGAGCAATTTGGTGCCGTAGAACCTACGAATCAGCCCAAAAATTGCTTTCAAATGAGCTATCCAAAATAATTTTAGGCTGAAAGAGAACAAAGCTGAAATTTTCAGATTTGTCTGAAATTCAACAACTTATACCGAACAATTTTATTATTAATCAGCGAGGAGATTTGAATGGTATATTTCATTACCATTAAATATATGAAAAAACCAAAATTGGAAATTAAAATGTCAAATTAAAGCTGGACTCTAACGTTTTAAATGAAGACTTCAAAAGATATCCGGAATCTGGAATCTCATGCGCACGCCAACTGGTATGATAATGAAATGAGCTCGGTAAACGTGCTCAAATCAAACTTTGTACAAAGATATTAATATTATTAGATAGTTTAAGACAAGCTTAGTGAACTTGAAGTGAAATTTTTTTGTTAAATGTACGCAAAAATTTCTATGCACGTTGAAAAGTCTGAAAATCGATATTTCCAGTTGGCGTACATGCGCATCATCGAACCACAACACGATTTTTGAATAGACATCGGTCTATTTCTGAAGACTATCACAATAAGAACTGACACGCCAAATGTAAAAATAATTATTCTAATATTTAAACGTGTTTTATTAATTCCTACGTTTAAATTAGAATCTCCCTTTTTAAGATAGCACTCCACTGCCACGAAACCTTCGCATCAATTGCAAGCACAACCTTTTAATTTATTATTTTTATTTTCAATATTTACAAGTCACGACGATAAAGACTCTTCTGGTCTATTAATTGAGGTACTTAGAATTTCTTTTCATTAATTCATCAGGATTTCTGCAGAATGAAACATTAACCGATAAATAAACTATTGAAAATAATAATAATAATAAATTAAAAGGTAGTGTTTGCAATTGATGCGAAGTCTCTTGCAATGCGGCGCGGTTTCCTGGCAGTGGAGTGCGTCAGTTTAGTAGGTTTTAATTAAACTATCAGGAAACATTAAAAACTTTTTGTCTTCTTTCATGATTCTAACCTTCTCGTGGTGAAGAAGGGTAACTGTTCTTCGACAAATAGAATGGAGTTTGCCACTGGCTAATAGAATCGTCCGCGACCCTTGTACAGTAGCGGCAAATACTCGCACAAGGCGTGGTCCTGGAAGGCCTGGTAAGCCACCTCCAAGGAATCCCAGGGAAAAATAAAAACCCGATGGATTCAGCTCGGGTAGCAACCACATCTTCGCAACGATCCCCACGAAAATGGAGGCCTGGGTGTAGTTATGAGAGGATCATAGGACCGATCTTACAAGGGAAGTCGAAAACAAACACCCTTTGTGTTTCTCAAACCAACGATCGAAGGTTAAACCTTCATCGATGTCATATTCAAAGGTATCCATACGGCTAGCTATAGCGCTAATGGTTTCTGCTTCGCTTTTCCTTCCTTCTTTTCTATCAAATCGGTTAATTAGTTCAGCATGCAGCTCGAAATTCTGTTTCTGCGATTCATCTAAACGCAATGAAAGTTTGTATAACAGTTCAATTAATTTTGTCGAGAGGTCAGGTAAATCAACAATAGACGAGCTATACGATGAATGGTCCAAGGCTGAATGTATGTCAGAAGGAGTCAAGGAGTCAAAGGAGTTGACAGACGCACCGTCTTCGTACAACGGTCGTATAAATGAAGTTAAAAGAGAGGACCGGAAATTGGAAAAGGAAACGAAGTTAAAAGAGAGGACCGGAAACAGTCCTAAACCGGCTATATCTCAGTAGCAGATTTGGCTGCTGCACTGAGCATCATATTATATCACAGTGACAGGGACGGACGAGCTTTGGATCCTCCATCAGTCCATTAATAATTATTTTTGGCTTTCGCCACAACAATTATTTATAGAATGATCGCGATTTTTTCGATTTCAAACCCATTTTTTACCTACTTAAACCGTTTTGTGGGTCCTAATATTTTGTCAGTATACTATTTGGATCATAAGGAATCTATATGCAAAGTTTTATCAAAATCTGAGAGCCCGACCTAAAACACTTCCCTTGTTAGGAAAATAGGACCGACGGAAAACTAAGAAAAGTTAAAAGAGACAATGGGCAGGTCATATTTCCAGAATGCCGGTGGACCGTTGGTGCAAACGCGTAACAGAATGGGACCCACAGGATCAACTAGAGGACGACCTAAAGCACGCTGGTCTGATGCCGTCAAACTCTGGATCTGAAACTACAAGATCCATCAGAAGACGGATTGGAATCATGGAGACGAGAGCTGCATGGTCGACAGTGGCACGGCGCAGCCGCTCGAATTGGAGAGAGTTAGTCCGCTTCTCACTGCGAGAATGATTCGGAATCCAAAGTATTAAAAGGTAGAATTTGCAATTGGTGTGAAGTCTTTTGCAATGCGGCGTGGTTTCTCTTGCAATTCGGCTATCAGGAAACATTAAAAACTTTACAAATTTTAAGATTCTAGAGAATTTATGAGCACCTATTTTTAAGATTTCAATTGGCGTGAAGCGGTAATACAAAGATGTCTAAAACGCGCCCAAATGAGAAATAGTTAGAATTCGAGAAACCTGTGACAAATATTTCTATTATTTCACAGATTGATTAACTCGAATTCAGAAAGTAGACACAATATAAAGAGGGATATTAATAAATGACAAGAAGGTAACCAAGAATTCAAACGACAATTTGTATGTAAATGACATTGAAATGTTATAAAAGTTGTATAGAAACGTAAACGCTTAATAAAATTAATAACCTCAATCAATTATACGAGAACCATCATTTATATATAATATAAAACTGAATAACAACAATAATAATAATAAAAGACAGTTGTCCAAAAAATAATGAAAAGTATATGGTGAAATGTAATTACAGATAAGATTTTGTTATCGATTAGAACCTTAACAACCAATAAATGTGCTCTCAATGAAAAGAATAATTTGCATATAAATGTTGTATCGATTAGTATTTAAGGAGCAAATTAAACTTAATCATTATCATTGCAATACTTATGCATAATGAACATTTCCCAATCATATGATTGAAAAGCGAAAGGTGGCCAAACATTTTTTGGAGGCGAATCTTCATTTGATTATACCTGATTCCGGAATTTATGATGGGTGATTGTTGTATTAAACGAGATGAAGCTGCGTGGCGCCAGAGATAACGCATTTGATATCAATTTAATTTACGGCAACTATTTTAGATTTATGTGTTGCGTCATTGGTGAATGCATTTATTTAATGACAAATGGAGTCGCTATTTACTGGAATTTTTCCAGTTTTGTTGATGAATTCATTAATATCTGATTAAAATATTTAGGAAGCTCATTAACATTTCAAAAAGTTAAAACTTTACTGAACTTGATAGTTTTTTGTTGAATGACGAACCACTTGACCACCGAGGATTACCGATGCTGAAGGCATCGGCCGATGCCTTCATTACTAAATTGTCGACCGCAAAATTAGATAGTTTTATAAAGTTTTCTACGGGAAATTTAAGGTTGTTAACTTTGAACCGCTGTTTTACCCACTCAAAGCCCAGTGCAGGACAATTTTTTTGTGTAAAATGCCGTCAGCTATCACCATGCAAAGTTTCATCGATTGTCAGCCCTCTTTTTCAGCATGATGCTGAAATTGTACGAAGCTAATATTTCGTGAGGTGAATCCCTCATATTTTGTTACCCGATAAACCAAATTTCAGCTCTCAACCCAAGTATAGCGCAGACGGAATACGCCTGCGCATAAGCCCGAAATCTTTTGAATCGAAAAATGACCTCTCTAGAATAAAGTGATTATCTAGTACTGTTTTTAATCTTATTCCGTAGATACTAAACATGATTACCAGAATATTGCAATCATAATTATGTGGACATGTAAAAATCAATGCTTTTTCTTATGAGTAGAAATATTAATTTTCTGAAAATGTTTTAGCACACTTTAACTCATAATTGTACATTTCAGCGTTCGGTGCCTAGTGGAAGAGAAAAAATGGTCTCGTTTTGCCAGCCAATATTTTGTATCTCATCAATGTGTTTTGTCTCAAAAAATAGGCAGCATATCCTAAATGCAGGTTTCAAAGGGAAATCGTTCGTGCACTATTTCGCATTGGGAGAGGGCTTCTAATGTCTCCACCAGGATTGCACCTTCTTCCATTTTCCGTCATTCGTTTGAAACAATCTGATTTCCGTGCAACCCTGGTGTCCACCCATTCGTCTGTCATGAGAATCTTTGACGAAGACAGTTCTACTCAACATAAAAATATACATTGAAGAGTAATAAATGGAAACTCTTTTGTGCCCGTGTGGGCGTCCAAACAAGACTATAATTTTTTCCTATTTTTTTACTCTTTCATTTGGCACCGATCTCTGAAAAGGACAATTCTATTGTTAATGACAACATCACGCCAGATCGAAATAGCGTTTTTGCGATTTTTAAACGTGTGTGGACATTTTTACGTCTTTATAACAAAAAAGTTTTTACTACAATTTAATTAAGCTTGTCTTAAACTATCTAAAAAATGTTAATATCTTTCCAAAAATTTATATTTGAGCATGCTTACTGAGCTCATTCTTTTACTATACAAGGTGGGGTACAACATTATTCTATAATTAATTGGTAACTTTGATTCTATCATTTAAAAAACGGTTTTTTGAGGCTACCATTCATTCTTCCATTACTTCAGGTGTGTCGAAACACTACTAGAAATAAATTCCATCGAGCAGGTGATCTGATGAAGATCTAACAATCTGATCAATCGATGTCCGGGAAGTCTAAGAGTTCCCAATTCATCTCTTTCAAAGCCTCTTTGGCATGTCTTCCAACATGGCTTCTAGCGTTATGGTGAAAAAATATAGGTCATTCGTGTTTGAGCAGTTAAAATAATAATCCTGATCCCACCATATTCGTCTTTTCCGTGAATGTTCGGTTTAGGAGTCGATTTTGGCGCATGTCTTGGATCCTTACACGAGCGTTTATGGTTTGATTTATCATTATAATTCCAATTTTCATTCCTAATGATATGGCATGGAAAAAAAGTTGGTTTTGGAGCGATAATTCACACGTCGTTCTTCTTTTTTTGTAGTCGTTCAGTCAAATTCTACGGGGATCCATCGTCCTTTCTTCTGAATCATTTCCATGACATCCAATCGATTGCTGCTGTGGCGCCTAATAATTTACTTATTACTTGTGAACTAAACTACAACTTATTGTTATATATGTCTATAAGATTGTAATACAGTGTCCATCGTGCTTCTCAAGTATAAAAATCTTTAAATTTATTGTTGTATTAATGTAATAAGTCTTTATTACTTTTGTTCTCCTGGTGAATATTTAAGTAAATCGTATCACTTTATCTACCCTAACGATTAAATTTTGAATTTCTTTATTTCTTAGGTTTTATTTTAATCATTAATAATAATATTTCTTTAATTGTAATAAGGTTAACAATTGCAATTGTAATAAGGTGGTTCTTCTCAATTTCAAGTTTCCGCTCATTTTTTACAGAACCATGCATCTCTTGCCATTGAATTTGCCTGTCGCACACTTTTCCGCAAATTTCAATTTAAATTAATTTTTCTTTTTTTTTTAAATTTTTTGCCTTAACTTTATTTATCATAATCTTTCCTATTATATGATCACATAAACTTGAAAGACTATAAATTTAACATATTTTCCACATTCATTATTTTAAAGATATAAATAATTTTGCACCCTGATTAAAAATTTATTGCAAAAAACCAAATAAAATTTACCTTATAGAATACAATGGCTGACGTCGATTACGGAGATGCGCAAAAATATGTTAATGACGAGTCAATTGAATTAGCTTGGGCTATCAAGGTACACAACTTGCGCAAGAACTTGTCTACAACGAAATTTTCAGGCTGGTGAGAGAGCCAACGTTCACATGAATCTTATTATGAAATGTGACACAAAAATTCTTAAACTGAACAAGGATCAAGATATAATTCTGGCATCATTCCGTAAGGAATTCCCAGATCTCAATGTGGAAGTAGTAACAACAAAAGAATTAAAAGAAGATGGAATGAAGGAAAAATGGCGAAACTGGTGCGAACAATTCAAAGATGTAATAATACTCGAAAAAATTAAAACCATCAAGAAACAAAACCACTTTTTTGCAGACAGTTGAAGACTATTCTATGGGAACATTAATGCGCATTGAAGCAAATAAAGCTTACAGTCCAGACAATACAGTGGTCGTTCCTAAGATTATATACTTGGCTGTTGAGATGTCGCGAAATGTTGAAGGAATTAATGAAAGACTGAAACCCGAGTACACAGCACATCATAATTCGTTGGAATCCTTATAAGATTAATTGTTGTTGAAAATTGTTACGAATATCTGTTTTTCTGTTATCAGGTTGAACGTTTCCCGTTGATTTTTTGTGATTGTTTCGTTATTTTGATATTCCTCATACATTGGTTAATAAATTGATCAGTTTTCTTGTAGATACTGTGAACTTTTTGTCAAATAAGTTTCAAACTTAAGTCTACCTATTTTCCACTTATGGCTATCTCAACCTAACGCATTTCAGATGTTCGGGACATCCTCAACCCCCGCCAAACCATTATTTGGCGCCACAAGCACATCACAGCCATCCTCCGGAGGACTATTCGGCGCTACAAGTACTGCCGGTGGTTTGTTTGGATCTTCGACGAGTACCGCATCAGCTCCGGCAACTGGATCTCTTTTCGGCGCTAGCACAGCAGCGTCGAGTGGTGGATTATTTGGTTCAACAACGACTACGACAACTACTGCTGGTACAGGTCTCTTTGGAGCTACTACCACTACAGCAAGTTCGGGTACTCCGAGCTTGTTTGGTTCCACTGGTAAGTATATGATTTGTTGAAAATTAGTTACAATATTATACGATGTATATAAGTTAAATATCAATAGACAAAATAAATACCATGAACAACTATTATTTCTTATTATAACAGAATGTGTTTTCATCCACGATAATATTTAAAATCAAATTTATACGATGTCTAATTTTTCAACAATCTGATTTTTATATTTAAAATTTAGCAACACCAGCGTCAACTGCTGCAACTTCAACCCCATCGTTGTTCGGAAATACTGCAGCCGCCCCCGCAAAACCCAGTTTATTTGGAGCAACCAGCACTAGCACAACCAGTGCCACTAGTGGTGGATTATTTGGAGCAAAGCCTGCCGCAACAACAACCACGACTGCATCGGGTCTCGGAGGTAGCACTGGACTTTTCGGTTCAACCACAGCCACCTCGCAGCCAACATCTACTTGTAATTTTTAAAACTTTTGCCAGTGTCAATTCCAATTTTTCAGTGGGACTAGGTGGGCAGAAACCATCCAGCGGATTTGCTACAAGCACCACCACGAGCACATCATTAGCAACTGGCGAAAAAGATGCCTCAAAAGATTCGGAAATCCCTGGATCCAACGAAATTCGAACATTGATTCCAGTATTAGAGTATGGTTAAACACTTCTCCATAAATGCGCATAATTGTTTCAGAGAGAAGTTGAAAAAGAACAGAGAAATTATGGAGCAAATCGATAATATGACGGTCGATAACACTACACCGATTGAAGAACTTATTGACAAGGCTAGAAGCTGGATAAATGAAGTTCGTCGGAATGTGCGGGAGGCCAACGATATGTCGACGTATTCGGGTAACTTAGTGGCCGAAGATAAGAAATTGCTCGACACTGCAAAACGATTGAACGATGCTTCAAGTACGAGTAATCAAACAACACTGAATAACACTATAAAAAGGTTTTTTTTGAATATTTGGCTAGACACTGTAAGTTTTTATGAACATCTTCGCACTCTTCTAAATCAATGGTAGAGCGGGAATATGTAATGTAAACTATTAACCACTTTTAAATTTACAATGTCTAGCTACATTTAATTGTTCCAGAAAAGAAATATATTTTTAGACATTTATTTGAGTTAACCGACAATTATGATAACCAAATGGGACAGATGCAGAATAGAGTTGAAGGAATACGTACTAAATTTGAACGATTAATTAATGGCCAGCCTGCATTATCAATGGAAGAGCTTGATGAACTGTTCAAGAGATGTGACAAGTCATACGCAGCAGCACAATACCATATTCATGAGACTGGAAGAGAGATTGAGGTAAGGCTTCAAGTGTATAAACTTATGATTGTTCTCATGTTTTTATTATTTAGGCGGTGAAAAACTCTCTCATTCAGCAAGGTTACACGCATCTTCGGAAATCTTATCAGCCATATCAAGCGCCTACAAAAACGAATGAAGGGGCCGAGTTCTTCCCGTCTCACTCAAGTCTCGCCATTATTGGCAATGCTTTAAAAGCACCGTCCGCTTCAACTACTGGAATCGGAACCGGGACCGGGTTGTTCGGTTCCAACACTGGCGGCTCATCGCTTTTTGGATCGACGGGAGCATCGAAACCAGCATTCTCAGGTGGTTCTTTGTTTGGCAACTTATCGAATCCGGCAACTTCTACGACTGGAACCTCATTGTTTGGAGCAAAACCCGGTACAACTACTGCGTCGACAGTCACCAACAACTCGAGTGGTTTATTGTTTAGTATGAAGAAGTAGGTGCGAATGATTTCTTCGCGATTCCAACTTGTATTATTACTATTATTTTACTAAAACTTATGATTATTGTTTTCGGTTACTTTCATTGTTATAACATGTTTTATTTATTATTAAATTTATCGAAATTAATTCTTCCATTCACCATAACAAACAATTTACTTCTTTTTACCCTTTGATGTTGAAAAAGCGTCCGTGACTAGTTTCATCCTTGGCTTGTCAGCGAAATCCGCTCGGATTCCATCGAATAATCTAAAATTAAATATAAATAATTTAATAGAACGGACACGAACGAGTTAATTGTGGTGACGACAGCGTTCTTCAAATCTCCAGGATGGAGTGGGAATTTTGGATTTGATCCCGTAACAAACTCGAATTCTAGACCCTCATAGTTGCTCACATTAACGTCTCCTCCATTATCTTCACTTCTCGCAATCTTCAAATCATTGCCATTGAGAAGAGGAAACACGACGAGTTGGGCCATCATCATGGCAACATTTCCATTGAGATTTCCCGGCTCACAGAAACTACGCGAAATCTTTGTTTTGGTCTGTTTCGGCGTATCGAGCGGATCGAGTAGGAAGTCTGCGTTGGAACAGCTCATTTTCTTTCCATCGCAACCAGGGATTATTGGCGCGCTCATGTGCGGAACCGGTGTCCAGCCGAGGAACTTTGATAACTATAATATTCCAAAAATAAGATTGATTTAAAGTTGATAAATACCTTGGAAGATAATTCGGCAATGTTCGTAGAGTCTTCGCCAACAATTAGAACATCAGGTTTTGCCAATCTCGAGTTTAATGTATACATCAATGGGACGAGATTACCCGACAAACTCGTACCCTCGCAAATGGTTGTCTCATCTCGAGTAACACCTGATGCCATCTTGTAGAAGTCGAGCACATATTCACTTCAAGAACAAAATAAAACTATTAGTATTCTACGATCTACCTATTGAAATATCCATCAATCTCTGATGCAATCTTTATCGCAACATTATTTTCCATTTT
The DNA here is from genome assembly GCA_963931815.1 of Caenorhabditis plicata. NCBI lineage: Eukaryota > Metazoa > Nematoda > Chromadorea > Rhabditida > Rhabditidae > Caenorhabditis > Caenorhabditis plicata. The sequence goes on along the minus strand of OZ007492.1, from coordinate 17,844,976 downwards.
CAGTTGTTTAAGGATAGAAATGAACATTTCTCTGTAATAAATCGCGCGAGCGTCGATCGCTCCCCATGAAACCTTCTCATTGTCCAAGTAAGCTTCAATGTCGGATATTAGAACAGTCAAGTTGACATTGAGACCAAGGTCAATTAGTTTCTGAAATTGAATCAAATTAGTCATAATAATTTTCCTTGAATTGTAACCTTCATTTGAAGCAACGGACTAATCATTCCAAGATGGAATTTTCCCTTTGCGTGGGCTACAAAAACAACACTCAGTGGCTTTGTAGATGAAACATTGGCTAATGAATTTTTGAGGAATTCATCATCGGCAAACTTTAAAGGAAATATTTTTCACAGCCTTTCGCACAACTTACCGTAAAATTGCTGGTCAATTTTTCGAACAATTTATTCTGTTCTTCATTCAATTGAATCTCCACAGACTGTTTCAACTCGTTGCCTACAGCGTCAACATTCTGATATCCCTTCTCCTTGGCATTTCGCACCTCGTCCGTATCACAAATACGCTGCACCTTTTCCAACAAATTCACAAGGAAATCCGCTAAGTAGTCCTTTAAGTGAGTTTCATCGATCTTTCCGTTCATATAAGCTTCCTTGAGCTGAGAGAATTCGAAATATTCACTGCAGATTATGGATTCGATATTATGCCATTTCTTTAATAATTACTTGTTTGCAATTTTGATACTATTTGGGGACACAATTGGGAAAAGTACGTAATTGTAGAAAGCGAGCACACCGTTGTCAGGCTGGTCACGAGAGCACGCGGCACCGCCAATCTTGGCACGGATGTTTGACGCTTCGTCGAGTACATCTATCTTTGAATCTTCTTCGGAACTGAAATAAGTGTTCATTGTTTCCCAATTAGTTAAAAATGATTTCTTTTTCTTATCACAAAATACAAACCTGCTCATTTTGGAGCCTGTCAATCCAGGAACCATAGGATTCATTAAATGCCACCGTTTTCCCAATTTGAGCTTGGGAAGTTGTTCTTCTGCCAGAATGAATATCTTGCGCTGATCAACACCACCAAATTGTCCATCAACTTTTATATATTGCTCGTCGAGCGCTTGAAGCAAAGGATAGAGCAATCCCGACAATAACGGCGAAGCAATTTGCTTTACGACTTCAGCTCCAGCCTTGAGTGCATCTCGATGGGATACTTGGGCACTTAATCGCAGAACATCGTTGGTGTATTCTCTAAAAAAAAACCATTATGTTATTATTTTGTGACTAAAAGAACCTTGACAATTGGTATTCAGTTCCTTTTATAAAATGAAGACGATCAATCGGAACATCAAGCGCTTGTAAAAGTGCTTTGATCACATTTTGATAATAAATTACTCGGTTTTCAAGCAGTTCCCATGTGCTTTTCATGTTGTCGAGAAAAGCGTGCAAGTCGGCGAATAGAATTGTAACCTAACGAATTTATTTAAGGATTGTAGCTACATTCATCCAACCTTCAGTCCAGAATTTAGGAAATCCGCAATTTTCCTCATTGGCACGAGATAACCGACGTGTGGTTTTCCCGTTGTTGCAGTTCCCCAATAAACATGCGGCACCTTTCCTTCAGTTGACAATTGTTTGGTTAACTTATCAACACCCAACGATTCCTAATGAATAACTTTTATTTTTTGAAGGCTTAATATTAAGGAAATAGTGGGTATAAAATGTTTTACGATGTCAACGGGCAGCAGAAGATGAAAATATTTCAAATATTTAAACAACTTCTCTTTGAAGCGGCTTATTAAAAGAGAAATGGTGTTGTCTGGATTTTAATTAGTGTTCTGCATAATTAACAAAAAAAAATTAAAAAATTATGAAGAACTCTACTTTTTTGGAAATTTAAAAGTATTCTTGAAATGATGCACGCCAAATTGTAATTCTGGCCCGTTATTCATGTTTTAAAGATAGACCACCCATATAAAATAAATCAACAATATTTTTGTTGATAGAAATTGCTTATGATATATCATAAAGCTGGACAAAAATCAAACATTTCAATATGGATCTTTAAAATTTCTCTCTCTCTCTCTGGCTACTTATAGAAATATTCTTGGAACAATGGAGCCGGGTCGTACCTATTTATGATTCTTAATATAATTTGGTTATCAGAAGACCACAATAATATATTAAAACACTATTGGTTTTAGACCACCTAATTGAATAATACCGCGATATTCATGTTAATCTGGATATTTTCTATTATTTCCCAAAAACAAAACAATCGATATATTCATGTGGCGTACTGTAATATTAACGTTCAAAAACCTCACGTTTCAGTTGGCGTGCAGAAGTCAACAGAATAAAAAACTTACAACCTGCGTCAAAAACATTAAACGGATTATTTTTCATTTGCAAAATAAAGCTAAAATAGCCCAATGATATCTATAAATACATTCTACAACCCAAAGCAATTTTCGTGTTTTTGTGAACTTGATATGAATTTGTTTAAAAAACCTAAGTACTCGATTTGTTTAACGTTTAGGTAAAAAGATTTAGAATTAAACCCTACTTGTAAATTTCTCAGAATTACATCTCTTCGTTGAATGACCTCCTCAGAAACTTCTTCCTTTGTCGCAGCACTCATCTGTTCAATAGGAAATCAATATATAACTCCAATCGTCTTATTAAATAGATATATGAATAGTTAGAAAAACTGAAGAACACAGTTAATGAAAATAAAACCAAACAAAAACTTCATTAACAATAAATTAACAATCTATCAAACAAATTCTAAAATAATTATTTTTTCAACCTCTCCATAAAAACGCCATTATTCTCCCCCAATGGTCCTCCATGATACTTTCCGAAATCAACATCATTTATTGTTCGCTGGTTCTCAGGGATTCCGAGTCGAGACAGAATGAAATTGGCAAATTTTGGTACAATTGGTTGTAAAAGAATATTAACCATACGTAAACTCTCATATGACATATAGAGAGTGATTTTAAGCTTAAAAAATAAGTTATTTATTTTTTTGAAAACTAAAATAAATCATTACCCTTTGTTCATCTGTTTCTTTCCAAGGCTGCCTCAATTGAAATAATCTATTTGATTCCTTCATTATCCCCATCAACAATTCAATTGCTTTATAATACATCATAGTTTCGTACAAATTGGTACAATCATCTATAAAATCATAATTAAAGTTTAACATAAACAAATGCGAGTGCACTTTTAACGTTTTTCAGCATCTTAATCAAATTCTCATATTCCTCCATTGAGTTAATGCTTAAATCAACCATAGGATACTCTTGCAATGGGTTCATTTTAACAATCGTACTGCGGTTAAGCAAATTTCCAATATTGTTTACTATATCGCTATTAATTGTTTCCAAACAACTCGTTGAACTGAAATCTATATTAATTATTTATGTGAAGTTAATAAATCATTTTTCATACTAGAATCATCGCTAGGGTTCCCATTCTTAAGTAAGAAATAACGAAGTCCCTCTGAGGTAAATTTTTCAATAGCTTCCAGCGGATTCACAACGTTTCCAAGACTTTTTGACATCTGAAATTCCCTTTTTAAGATATTTATAAAAACGACAGAATAATTTCCAATAATCCATTATATATTTACGCCAACTGAATTATTTTTAAAAAAAACTAGTTCGTTTAAGTAGTTCTAATCTTATTGCTATGGAATCAAATCCCTATCTACTTAGAGTTTCAGAACAATCTTCTCAATTTACCAGAAAATATTAGTTTCCGATTGATATTTTCAATGTCTATCAGATCAGTGATAGGCGGAATGGTAAATTTTGAAAAACGGAATGCGGCATCGAATGTAACAAATTTGAATTTAGAATCCGTCAAGCATTTTCTGATTCTAAAATCGTTATTTTCTAGATTTAAGAGAGAAAAAAAGCAAACTTCGATCGGCGGATTGAAAAACTTAAAATTTTATAATCCGGAATATATTCAAAAAAATGAAATATAAGAATTCCTAATAAAAAATGGAAAAATTATAACTGTATTAGATACTCGATGAAAATGAAGACTTTTTCATATTTAAATGGTATTTTCAAATTGCAAAAAGAACCAAAACTCCCCCTACTTCTTTTTGAATCGCGTGTCAACCTAGGGTATTTTACTAAAGTATTTTTACTGAACATTAGAAGGTTAATCTTGAAACTATTTTGTAACCCCCTATTTCTTTCCGGGATATTTCATGAAGAACTCTACTGGCGTGCAATTTATTAAAAACCCTCGAAAAATAAAGAAGATATGAAAAAATTCCCGCGATTAAAAATTCAATTTAAAAACCTTAATATTATCCACAAGCCAGTGGCCATGTACAAAAAAGGTCTTTGGTAACGGAAGATCGATGGCCATTAAAAAGGCTGGCCAGTAAAACAAATGGAATCTGAAATTACCCACAATTTCAAATGTCTCTCACTAAAACTCACTTAACAATATCTTTTCCGATAACTTGACAAGTTGGAGGCCAATGGAAATCTTTGTTCGGATATCCAGACACTGTTAGGTAATTAGTCAGAGCGTCTAACCAAACGTAAATTGTTTGTGACGAATCACCGGGCACGGGAATTCCCCAGGATAGTCTTTGGCTTGATCTAGATACTGATAAATCTTCTTCCATTTCGAGAGTATTCAAAGCGAGTTGAACATATTTTTGAGGTTTTATCACATCTGGAAAAATTATAACTTAAATGATTATGTTTTTAAACGAACCATTATTTCGAATCCAGTCAGCAATTTTATGACGGAATAAAGAAAGCCGGAACATATAGTTCTCCTCTTCTATCCATTCTACCGGCGTCGAGGAGGCTTTGGCCACTTTGACCGATTTCCCATCAATCGTTTTTTCAACAACATCACATTCCGGAATAAAACATTCATCGACGATACTATAATAACCCGAATATTTGCTTTTGTAAATGTGACCACGATCGTATAGCTCTTTCTTCAAATTAAATCGATCGATTCCGATATGTCAATAACCGATACCCATAAATGCTGAACAGTTGATTTGTGGTTATTGTCAGTTGTCCTTATATAATGTGAGCTCGAAACGTTTAGAATATCAAACAAGTTTCTGAATTTTAATGAAATATCATCGCAAAACTGTTGAGGATCCATTTGCTTCGCAGTAGCTGATCGGAATATCTATAAAATATTTTGAATGTACAAAAATAATCCGCCTTAATAACCTTACTTCCATGTTCATCAGTGCCAATCGAGAAAATTGAGTCATTGTTCGGCCCCAATTTCAATTTTTCCCACCTATGAGCCGTGTCACATAAAATAGCAGTATAAGCATGACCAATATGGGGTTCTAATATATTTCATAATTAAGAAGAACATCGAAATCTAAGCCTACCGGCGTTTGCGTAATATATTGGAGAAGTTACAAAGGAATAAAGTCTTTTTGATGTTCTATTACATAGTGGCAACCATTTGTACATCTATAAATTCATTGTTACGATAAACAGAAGTAAAAATCAGAATAAAACAAAATAGGAGAAATACAATTATTTAGTTTTCTTATACATACTAATACCTTTAATCGGAAGGTTATTTTATTTCTAGTAAAGATGTTTGTAATAAGAATCCATCTAATGAAGTTAAAATCTTATATTAGGCCCAAATTAACTGACAGCTGCAGCTGCAAGGAAAAATGAAAGAATAATGGACTAATAAACTGATCCTGAGATTTCTCGGCCATTATAATAAATCTTGAAATTATTTTTTGTTCCTTTAATTTAACTCTTAAAGATTGTCGAATAATGAATAATGAAGCATGTGGAGAAGGGACATCGCAATCTTCGTCATGTGGAGAATATCAGGAACTTAATGATGCTGACAATGTTTTTTATCTTACAAATAATAAAGTTTTAAATAATAAATTAAGGAAATAAAATGTAGCAGCGTTTCCGATCTGATGGCCTTTAATGAAGCCTACCAAGACTCTCTACAGTCTGTTATTGATTTGGTGGAAAAGGCAATTGAAGAAAATAAACAGAAGCAGGAAGCGTTGAGATATGAGATTCGGAATTGTAATTCTCATGAATCTTCTAAGCGAGTATTACCAATTCAGCCATTCCTACCTCCCTATTTTAAGGATAAATTTGGCATGGTTTGATTTTATGGTTAGATGTTATTAAAAGGTGGTATTGAGGGGCCTCCGATGAACGAAGAAGCAAAACTCAAGAAACAGTTGAATTGGTATAATCCGTTAATGAGGGAACCTAAAGCATGTGAGGCGATATTTCCAAAATTAATATTACTTGCCTCATTCTATTATAGGGAGCAATGAAGAAATAAAAACTCTTCGAAAAGCAATTTTTGACGAAATGATAGAAAATCAATTAAATAAAAATTATACGAATCGCGAAATGTTGAGAATACGACTAAAAAATATCAACTCGTCTACAACTCCTGCTGAAATAGAGTCAATTAAACTCGAAATAGAAAATAACGACCGAGTAATAGAATTTTGGAAAAATCAACCGCTTGAAGAAGTCGTCACAGCCAATGCCGATTATAACAAATTATCATGGAATAATATTTCAAACACTCGTGTATGTTATCATAAAACAATCATTCTCATTCAGAAATCTTGTAGTTTTATGGACAACGAACAGCCGAGGAAATCTACTCCAAATGGATGAACGAACTGTCTCCGAAATGGAATAAAAATGAATGGACAAAGGATGAAATCGAGAAATTGATTAAACTTCGTGATGACGAGAGCTTCATTTCATGGCAAATTTTAAGCATTCAATTGGGAACACGTAGGACGCCATTCCAGTGTTTTGAAAAGTATACGCTGGAGAAAAAGCATGTATCACAGAAATGGACACATGAAGACGATCAGAAGCTTTTGACATTGACTAAGTTATTTACTATAAATAATCAGATACAGTGGGATAAAGGTAACAAGTGATAAATAGCATGATGATTTTTTAGAATTTTTTAGTCTCACAATGTATGCCAGGCAGAAAGATATCTCAAATGAAAGTTCGTTACATGAGCACACTGTCAGAGAATATTAAGCATGGAAGATGGAGTGAAACGGAAGATCGGGTACAATTAATCATAGTTTTTTTTTTAATAACGATTATTTTATTATCAAAATTGATAATTCATTTTCAACATTTTTTATTATATTAAAATGGTCTCAATAAGAACGTGAAACAGATATTCAATTTATTTTAATGATTTCTTTCAAGAAAGCTTTCATAAATTTTAAAAAAGGTTTCTTCAAAATTTCTAGTTCACCTCCGATTGGTTATTTATATTTTTTATGAAAATAAAATGAAATTGTCAATTTCTCATAACAATATTATCAAAATGTAAGAAATTGACAATTCATTTTCAAAATTTTTCAATTAATTTCAAATGGTCTCAATGAGAACGTGAAGCAAATTTCGAATTTATTCAAATAATTTCGCTTTATTTCATTATTTTGTGTTATATTTCGTCAAAATTTATAATTCACATCCTATTTGTTATTTTTTATGAAACTAAAATTGAAATTGTCAATTTCTCATAACAATAGTATAAATTTAATGTGTTTTTTCACTAAAATATTATCAAAATCTGAGAAATTGACAATTCCAATTTTATTTTTATAAAAAATAAAAGTAATAAATCTGACGTGATCTAGAAATTTTGAAGAAATATAATGAAAAACAGAGAAGTTATTAACATAAATTGAATATTTGTTTCATTATCTCTTTGAGACCATTGAAAATAATTCAAAAATGATCAAATCAAACCTTTCATATTCTTATAGTCGTCGCCAAATTCAATTACCACCGCAAAACGCGGCGCACTTTACTAAATATTATTTTTTCATTTAATTTTTATTATTTTCCACAATTATTCCACGATTTAAACAACATCTATAACATATTCTTCAATTTATTTAAGCTATAACAGTATAGAACGAGCATAAACAAGGAAATAATCTTAAAAATTTAAAGAAAAAATAATATTTAAAAAGTGCGCCACATTTTGCGGTGGTAATCGCATTTGGCGACGACTATAGATTTTGATAATATCTATAATTAAAACGATCTCTGATATGTTCTTGTGGAAATTAGTATTACGTTATTAAATTTTGTAAAATCGAAGTTTGAGTGTTGGGTTCATTTTGATTCTTATTAACGTCGTTGTCTCAAAGATAGCTCAACAAAGTATTTTGATCGTTCTTGTAAATTATAGTAATCGTTTTTTTCGAATTAGCAGCGTTTTCACGTGTTGATTTTCCGTTTACTGATACACACCAAATGGAAATGACAGTTTTGCAATATTTAAACGTTTTTTTACTAATTTCGACTTGTAAGGTAAACGCTAATTCACCCCAACTTCAATCACCCCAATAACTTTTTAGAAAGATATTAATATTTTTAGATAGTTTAAGACCCGCTGAATTAAATTGTAATAAAAACTTTGTTGTTAAAAACACGTACAAATCTCTATACACGTTTAAAAATCGCAAAATCACTATTTTGATTTGGCGTGCTAATTTGATCGTATATTTTACCGGCTTCCATTAAAAAGTCTCTGGCGCCTTAAAATTAAATTTAAGTGACTTTATTGAGGTCGTGTTTTAACCAATTCATTTGCTGTGCTGATATTGGTCTGTTCATAATCCCACGAAAAACTAGCTTTTCCTTCACTATTCATGTAAAAATGCGAGCTGAATTGTAGGTCCGTGTCATTATCTTATCGAAAAGAAGACCACCTGCTTTCTTCTTTATCTTTAGACCAAATGATTAAATAGGCTAGGTTAAATTGTTTCCCACGATTGGGATTCGTCTCCTTCATCTTATGTAGGCACACCTTTTGGAAAATGGGATGTGTCACTCCTATTTTGCGTTTTCACGTGTAAAGTTTCCAAAAAATTGAAGGAAATTTGTTTTGGATTGTCTTAAAATATCAGTAGTCGGGAATTTATTGCTGACGAAAAATTTCCTTGAAGTCGATTGGAAAATCTATATTGTTTTCCCTCTTTTTAGAAGAATTTGAAACCCACAGTTTGATTGGATCTTGGTGTTGTTTGAACCTGTATTGATATTCCAACTCAAATGATAAATATATTATATAAAACACTGGTGAAGCTGAACGCGTCTGCCGCGAACTAAACACTTCTTCTTCGTTCACGAGATTTTAAGTTTTCATAAGCAGGCTACAATAGAAACAACGTGTTTACTTTATAAAATAGTTGAAACACTGAAACAGCCCATAATTTTTTTTAAATCATGAAACCTGGACTTTCAAAATTTTAATTTTTCTCATTAAAAGCTTTTTGTCGATGATCAAAGTGCCTTTTATACTCAACCGATGCGCTCAGATTCACCAGTGAAAATTAGGAAATTTAAATTTAATTCATGTAAAACTGGAATCTAAACTCTGCAAATAATTTTGATATTAAAATTTTCAGCTTCTCACTAATGCAATCGACCAATATGGAGCCAAAGATTGGAACAAAATTTGTTACTTTGTTCCAGGACGAAGTGGGACACAATGTCGCGAGAGGTGGTACGTTCTAGGCGTTAAATCAGAAGAATACGACTCTGTACGCTTCACACCGGAAGAAGATGAGAAACTTTTACAAGCCATTAAAAAATATGGAAAAGGAAGTTGGTCCAAATGCGCAACTCTTTTCCCGAACAAGTCAGCAAAGAAATTGCGATATCGATATATTCAATTAATTTCGTATAAGTTAAAAGAAACAATACTATATGAAAATGTCAAGAAAAATGTGAATTGGCCCGAGGTGGAGAAGTTTTTACAACGATCTTTTAATACAGACAATACCAATTCGGCGGAAATGAGAAATCTTTTGCAAAACTTTGACTTGAGTGAAAAGTATGTTTGAAAGAATTTGATAGTGGTATAAATTATTGGCAGGGATCTTTCTTATATTATCTCGCGGTGGAAAAATAACAAGAATAATATCTTCGTGGATCCGAGAATTGGACCTTCGGTAAATCACTCAGTAAAGAATGGTGATGATTTAAAACTTTTCAGACAACCAAGACAAATGTTAGACCTATGAAGAAAAACATTGAAGTGACGGTTCAGACCGAGTTTAACAACTCTGTTCCCGAAGTAGTGTATAAATCATTTCATATTGTTATTTGAAAATTAAGGAGGAACGAAAAATGTGTCTTGTTGAAGCGCTGTGTCAAGCTATTCGGCGTCACGATCATCATGAATGGTCTGCATCTTTTTGGATTAATTTCAGAAAGAATATAAATGCTTCCATAAAAAAATTTATAAACTTTGTTCGTTTGGAGTAATACTTCATTTAAAATATATAATTTATTTAGATATTAAACAAGCGAGGCGAATTGGTTATAAATAGTATACGTAGTGGTGAGCCAATTCCAGCAAAGACAACATTACCGCCGTCTACTACAACTCAGTTTGCATTGGAATATTTCTTAAGAACAAAGAACCATCTGCAAACCTTAGCATCACGATATTTTTATCCAATAAACGTTGGATTAAATGACCGCACTGAGTATAATGAGAAAATATCAAGTGCGGAGAGCGTTGCAGAACATTCAAGGTTGAATATATCATTGTCGGAAGACCTTCTTAGAAGTACGGAATATGTCCAATTTCAAGTAATAGATTTTACGTGGCTTCATGAGTTACAAACGGTTTAGGCAAGAATGAGAACGTTATTCCTAGAACCCTACCGATTGATAATAGCTACCGAAACGGAAGATGAGGAACATGAAAGGATGAAGGTTATAGTTGGACGGATTAATATTTTTGAAAATTCTGTTTGTTTTAGCGTGATGTAGACTTCTTGGCACGAGAGGAAGAGCAGGAAGAAATTGAACCAACTGAAGAGTTCAAATATTATGATTCTGGTGATATACCACCGATAATTTCCCAACTTAAAATGGTAATTGGTTTTACAAAAATTAATATATAATTATTTTAGGAAGGAATTAAAGTGGATATTGCAGACTTGCTAGAATTATCATATAAGGTTCTTTTATTAATCAATTCTTATTATATTATTAATATCCTTTTTTTTAGTTTGGCGATGAGAAATCACGAAAGCGGAAAATTGGCGTGGACTAACTTTTCATTGTCATTTTCTCTTCTCCATTAATTTTTTTAATTTGAATTTTATTTATTTAAAATTTAACAACTCGATGTGTCTATAATTGTAATATTCTTTCTTATTTGCTTAATAATTATAATTATATGCACATTTTTATTTAAAAAATTATTTATTTTTATGATTAGAACAAAAATATTCCAAATCAAAGAAATTCAATTTCTCCTAATCACTTGATCTATTTAAAATGCATTCTTGATACATTTAAACGCATTAAAAATCTAACCATACCCAATAAAAACAACTTTAAAAAATACAAGCGGAATAAAAATCACCTTTCTATCAAAATGACAACATTATTCAATAGGATGGAGACAGCGGAAGACGAAAAACGAAGATTCGAAATCGAGTGCGAATTTGTTCAAGCATTGGCCAATCCCAATTACCTCAACTGTATGTATACTTTCTGCAGTACATGTAATAATTGTCAAATATTTTGGTCCTCGCACAACGCGGTTACTTTAAAGAAGACTATTTCGTCAACTATCTTAAATATTTATTATACTGGAAGCAACCGGAATACGCGAGGTGTTTGAAGTTCCCGCAGGCTCTCTATATTCTCGAAGCACTTCAGAGTTCCCAGTTTCGCGAGGCCATGGCTTTTGGTATTCAATAAATCGTATAGAGGTTCTCGAGATTGATCAATGTTTTTAGCTCCAAGTGCAAAATACGTGGAAGATCAACTTATCCTTCAATGGCAATTTTATTTGCGAAAGCGGCATCGATTATGCGAAGATTTGAATGCAGAAGAACAGCAGGAACAGATGTCGGAGGAAAACGAAAAAATGTCGTCATGACAAAATGTAATAATTAAAATCACTTATAATTTGCAACTAATTTATAATCAGTTAAAATTCGAAATAAAATAAATGGTAATTATAGGTTTCTTTCAGATATTCCAATCATTGGAAAATTGAAGCTACCATAAAATGGTTTTTATATTTTCGAATGTTATACATAGAGATACAATAATCCGATAATTCACAGACGCAATAAAAACTAGAGTTCATTTCTCATTTTCTCGGAACCATTGTCACATCGTCGTCGCGGAAGAACGTGTATTGCCGGAACGTCGGCTCATCAACCATCGTATCACACACATTAATCGAGTTCATTTGGAAATCGCTATCATACTCAAACCGACGTGAGTTTCTCAGCGAGTACACCTATAATACAATCTTTTAGTCTTATTTTTAACCCACATTCAAATCATACCAATATTTTCGTCGTCCTACAAGAGCCCTCAAATATCTTCTTATCCTGTCTCACGACTGTTGCCATTTTAACCTTCGGTTTAGCTTCGTTCTCGCCATCAAATAATGTCTGCGTAAAGTCGAGATTATCCACAAGAATGTCTTGCTTCATTTTTTGTTCGAGTCTAACAATTTTAATAAACGTATATATATATATATATATAAATCTCATACTGTTTCAATCGCTGTCTCAACATTTCTTCACCCCATCGGATTTCGATAATAAGGTCCGCACCTGACATAGACTTTCTCGACGAGACCGACATGGAAGATGAGCTTCGTGAGAATTCCGGCAAATAGTTATCAGTGCAAATTTTGATCGATTTTTCAGATCGATGTGCAATCATAAGACAGTTTGATGGATATATGTTGCATTTTATTGGTTTCATAAATGAATCATACACATCAATACGAGCATACCCATTTCTAAAATACAGAAAAAATAAAATATGATAAAAAATTATATATATTCAATTTCTTATGGGCGGAATTTTAAATTTCTAAATTTTACTTGGTGTCTATCTAATCCTGCGTTATTTATCGCTTAAGATTCAATAACTAAAGTTTATAAACCGCGCTCACGCCAAATTGAGCTTTTAAATTGAAAGTTTAGAAAACATACTCAAATATTGTTATGAGTTCAGAGAAGCAGAATTCTGTATTGATTAAGATGTGCGTGACAAGTTTACGTATTTTGAAGTTAATACGCGAAGGCATATAATATAAATTTAAATATTAGAAGATGCTCATTTCCATTTGGCGTGCGCGCTGTATTGAAATCCTGTCTATAAAATGGACCATAGGGATGATTGGGACGTCTTGGTAAATTATGGCACGCCAAATGAAAAAACTTTAATTTTCGAATTTTTAAGTGAAAGTTTTAAGTTTCCACGTACTTATACAAAATAAGTTTCTACAAAAGTTTAATAGACGATCGTTAAAATATCTCTAATCCTTAAAATGGTACTAGAAGATTCAAGTCGGAACCTTCAAGTACGCTTTCATTTTCAAAAGAGCAGTTGGCGAGCTACGGCAAGACAAAGTCTCAGTGTCTGGAGAGAGAGAGATGGTCCGCAATTACGGACTAACCACGCATTAGAAAAGAAAAATAATTTTAAAAATTTGCGTTCATGTAGAAGGGAAATTGTGAAAATTTGCCATTCCCAGAAACCTAGTAAAAACCACTCACCTCACTCCCGAGTTTTTCAACTTAAACAACAAATTTGAGAATCTCGATGTGCGACAAACAAAATCGTTCGTTCGCGACAATACCAATTCCGAAGATACAACAGGTGCAATGGCCGATGTACCACCAAGGCCCCATAATGTCATTTTCATCTAAAATCAAAACTATTACAATTTTTTACGAAATATAAACAATACCAAGTTTTCGCTCATATTCTCCACGCGAATCTCCAAATAAATCTGGTAACTCCCGCAAACTTCCGGCGAAAACTTGACCCTAACTTTGGCCTCATTTCCCGGGTCAATCATAGTCAGCCGATTATCAATAATCTTATATCAAAATATTAACATAATACAAAAAAGACCAAAATCACCTCAAATGCCTTATTCATACTGTCCAGATTACAGCGCACCTTGGCGGTCCTATCAGAAATATTCTCCATAACCAAGTCCAATGTCAAACTATCTCCAATATCGATTGCACCAAATCCCAACGATGTCATATTAAAACGTAACGGAAAACCACTAATCTCCGTCTTCGCGGTTTTCGATGAAGTAGCAGTATTAATTGACGTTGACGAGGCTCGTGAACAGGTTCGAACCTATAAAATCACATTCTTAACGAAATCGTATGGCAACAATCACCGATGTGCTCATATCCCGTCTCGGATCGTTCGATCGAACACTACTCGCGCGTGATAGGCACCTTTCATTCTCACTTCTCAACGATTCTACAGGTTTCTTAAACACATTCTCCTCCTTACTATTGGATTCTTTCTGTAAACGTAAACGCATAAATTATATCAACGTTTCAATGACACGTATTCTTACACATTGTATGGAAGACGATCTAAAACTTCTAGCAGTTTCGCTATTAATCCTCGATTGGTTCCTAGTAGGTTCCAAAGCAGTACGAGTTGCTGCCGATCTATTTACCGAATAGTCTCTAAATATGCAACCATTAAAAATGCTTAGCACTATTCCATGTGAAATTGATTTTTTTAAAGATTCCATATATAACTTGTACCACCTCTAGCTTCCGCAGCAGCGAATGAGTACCAACAAATATTATTTATAAATTACGCGCAGTGGAAGAAAATGACACAACAGTTGAATATATAAAAACAAGACAGCCGAAGATTCACTAGCACGCCAAATGAAAATTAAGATTTTCCCATGTTTAAACGGCTCATATAAACTTCCTGGTAAACATTCATTTAGGAATCAAACACGATTATAACATATTTAAATAAAACTATCTTAAAATGTTCAATCTTTACGAGAATATTAATATTGAGCATATTATTTGAGATTCCATTTTGATTTTTCATTTGGAGTGCACTTGAATCTACAATTTTGCAAAAACTTAAATCACGCGAGATATTTTACGGAAAGCCAATTTTAAAAAATTTTTAAAATTGTCTTATAAATTGGTTTTTTACTTTTACGCGCACCAAATGCAAATGAACATTTTTCCATTTTAAAATGTGTCCTACTAACTTCCACGTAATAATTTCATAAAATTGACACGTCGCTATTTATATAGTCCTTTTCAGAGATCGGTGCCCAATGGAAGAACAAAAAATTACGATGGAATGAGGTTCTCATTTGGACGGCCACTCTTTTCCATCTAATCAATGTGTGTTGGCTCAAAAAATGGGCAGCCCACATTGAAGAGGAACAGACGAAAAAGTCGTTTGTGGCCGTGTGACCGCTGATCCTCGGCTATCATTTTTTTGCTCTTCCATTAGACACCGATCTCTGAAATGGACAATAGCTGTCTCAAACTATTAAAGAATATGCACTTCTTACGGAAATTTGCAAAACGAGCAGCATTCCTGAGCCCTCAGCTTTATAATTCCATTTGGAGTGTTTACGTATAAATACGTTGAAATAATGCTAAATCTTCATTTTGATTTGACGTATATTATTCATTTCAGAGATCGATGCCTAATGGAAGAGCAAAAAATTAGGGGCGGAGAAAAGGTCTTGTTTAGGCATCCACACGGCCATTAAGGCCATCACGTCTCTTCCTCATTTGTTTCTCATCAATTTCTGTTATTTATTTTTTGATGACAAGAAATGAAAAGTTTAATTTAAAAATGAAAATGGATGAAATAAAAATATTGATGACAAACAAAAGAGAAAGAGACGTGATGGCCTCAGTGGCCGTGTGGCTGCCTAAACAAGACCTTTGCCCCGCCCCTAAAATTTTCCTCTTCCATTAGGCATCGATCTCTGAAATGAATAATAATTGGAAATCATTTATAGGATGTTTCAATTTTTGAAAGCACACTGTGAACCGCTGCGCAGAAAGATAAATAAAGCGGTACAAAAGAAAACTCTCTTTTTATAATTCATCTCTGAAAAGGAAAAATATTTCATCATGTCTCACTAATTTCCACGTAAAAAATAAAGAACGATTTTCACGTCAGTTTTCTATATCTATTCAAAAATTATATATAGTCGTCGCCAAATGCGATTACCACCGCAAAATGTGGCGCACTTTTTTTTAAATATTATTTTTTCATTTAATTTTTATGATTATTATTATTTTCCACATTTATTCCACGATTGAAACAACATCTAAAACATATTCGTCAATTTATTTAAGCAAAAACAGTATAGAACGAGCATAAACAAGAAAATAATCATAAAAATTAAATGAAAAATAATATTTAAGAAAGTGCGCCACATTTTGCGGTGGTAATCGCATTTGGCGACGACTATATTTTATAGCGTATGTCAAAATAGTTGACGACGCAATCACGCTGCAAATGCGGCATACTAATTAAAATTCATTTTCAAATCGATTATTTTAATAATTTTTAATTAATAAACGTTCAATATAAGCAATAACAATTAAAAAATGTCACAAAAATAAAATAAAATAATCGATTTAAAAATGGATTTGAATTAGTATGCTGTATTTGCAGCGTGATTGCGTCGTCAACTATTTTGAAATATGCTATAAGTATAATAGTTTTCTGTGAAAATAGTGTTAAGCACTTTAACTGAGCTCCTCTTTTCAATTTCCGTGTTATTACTGTTCAATTCCATGACATTGATGGTGGAAGGGACCTCGGTTTTTAAAAGCCTCCCCACCTCAGTTATAATTGAGTAAATATGTAACCACATCAAGCAAAAACATACTTCAATTCCGATTTTTCATCAAGTTCTATCCTGTTCTTCCTCGCCAATTCCAGAGCAATCATTAAATCCGAATACTTTGTTGTTTTTATTACATTGGTGATTAATGTTTTATTTACAGTTACATTTGACATGGTAGAATTGTTTGCAACATCTTTACCTAATTAATTTCAATAATTAAAAACCCTTAATAAATTCATCAAACTGTAGATAGATCTAGTTGGGCTTCCTGGACATATCGATGAAATCGACGAAATGTTGAAAAAGGAAGGTTTTGAGATTCCTTTTGATGTAATTGCTATAAATCATTCGAAATAAAATAAACAATACAAAATGTTTTATCATTACGCCTTTTAGGTGTACTCTGCTTTGCAGCGTTATCCACATATCTCGCCGATATTGGAGAGCACGAGAAAAAACTTTTTTCCGGGGAAAAAGCTCTCCTCTTGTCTTTCCCCGGAATTATTGAGTCCTTTTTGAATATCATATTTGTCTAAATATAAATAATCAAAATATAAAATCTATATAGTGTATGTCAAAATAGTTGACGACGCAATCACGCTGCAAATACGGCATACTAATTAAAATTCATTTTCAAATCGATTATTTTAATAATTTTTAATTAATAAACGTTCAATTTTATTTTATTTCTGTGACATTTTTAGTTTTTATTGCTTATATGGAATAAAATAATCGATTTGAAAATGAATTTTAATTAGTATGCCGCATTTGCAGCGTGATTGCGTCGTCAACTATTTTGAAATACACTATAAAACCTTACTTCTTTATATTCCGGGGACTTTTTTATTTCCGGTGTTGGCTGTTTTTCATAATGATAAACCGAGGGCTCCCACGAGTTCTCTTTCTCCGAGCGTAAGTTCTCCCTCTCACACCGTGGATCATTTTCCGTGAAATAGAGATTCGCCTTGTTATTGTAAAACTCCTTCTCAAATTCGTCTATTGGATTTGCTAAAGTTTACGAATAAATTTAAGGAACATTTAATTCAAAACAAACCCCCATTAGTTTGAAATAAATAATCGAGTGAATCATTAAAAGCATTTTTCTTATCATCAGAGGTCCCTTGCCTATATTTGTCATCATCATTATCGCAAAGGTTAAATTTCTTCTCCCGCAACGACAACCTTGATTCCATTACTGATCGTCCATCCTCATCTTCATTAATTGTGGACATTGCATCTATAGCCCTCTGGCGAGGCCGATAACGATTGGAATTCGAAAAATCATTAGTAGTTGGAAGATTTCTTGACCTAGTTGGTTCAACAATAGAAGCATCATTATCATCTAAAACAATTTAAATTATTCGAAAACTATTAATTAATTTTACAGTAGGATCCAACTTCCGATTGGACATCTAGTGGTTGATCATCAATGTCACAATCGTCAAAACGATCGGCAACTAGGCTCATGTCAAGCTCTTCCTCCATTTTTAAATCAGTATCCTAGAAGAAAATAAAAATAACTATTTGAACAATTTCATTTTATATAATCATTTAAATGACTTAACGTGCTATGTTTTTATGAATATTATTAATATGGTGATTTCACTAATATATTTTTAATATAAATTTCAATTATGGTGTAATAGTTTTCTTGCATATTTGGTTGCTTGTTTAGTCCTTCCGTACCTACCATAAAGGTTGCCTACCAGAGGAGGGGCGAGATGGGAGTTTTTAAATATTGGAATCAAAGTTGGAATTTCGGAAACTGTAGTACGGAACTCGGAATCGAAAAATGTCCGGAATTTCGACCGTATTCTCTTAACGTTTATATGAAACGTTAATTTACGAAATCCGGACTCACATTGGAAAAAAGGGGAACCGGAATTTAGCCCATCTCTGTTGCCTACTATCGTTCTCAAGACGTCTGGACGCTGCTTTCCTATGGATGACTACGTCGCGTTGATAAATTCAAGGCACACTTATTTTGCCGAAATTCAAGCCCTCTTGGCTTCGCTTTCAAATTTATTTTTTGACACGTTTGGTTCGTCGTGACGTCTGGAGAGAGATGCTTGACAGCTTTGACAGATTTTTCAAAAAAGGAATGCAGAACCTTTAGTGAATTTTTAGATTTTAAAACGTAATTTTTTTGAGTTTTAAGCGAGCAAATGTGATTGGAAAATTTCCAATTTATTGTTCATTTCAGAGATCGGTGCCTAATGGATGAGCAAAAAAAGAATAAAATGATAGTCTCATTTGGACGGTCTCACGGCCACAAAGGACTTTTCCATCTATTTCTCTTCAATGTTTGTTATCCAATTTATTGAGATAACACACATTGATGAGAGACAAAAGAGTGGCCGTCTAAACGAGAACCTCATTTTGTTCTAATTATTTTCCTCTTCCATTAGGCACCGATCTCTGAAAATGACAATAATAAATCACAAATTCGGAATCAAGAAAGAGGAAGAATACGGAGCACACCAAGCTGTCCAAACCGCGAACTGCTGCGTGTTAAAGTAATTATAAAAACATAAATAGAAATTGTTTTGGTACGCAACGGCTAGCGGTTGCGACAGAATAAACATTACTATACAAAAATAGCATAAAAAGGATGTTAAAATAGATATGCCAAAGAGTTACATAAATAAAAATGAAAACAAATAGTTTCAGTAAGAAGATGGTTGTTCTCTGTTGTCTTCCAAACAATATTCAAACCCATTGATATAATAAATATTGTTTTATTTTTAAATACAAACCTTGTCAGTTAGTTTCTATTCAATCAATATTTTTAAAACGCTAGCTAGCTAGAAATTATTTTAAAATAATAAGGAAGATGTATGAATACCTTTTAGAAATAAGCTGTCACGTTTAATTATTTTTCCTAAAAACAAGGAATGTTTTTTTCCTACTTCATGGCAAAAATTCATTCCTAGTAATTCTGGAATAAAGAAGCGAAACCGAAGTAAATGTGCACACAAACAATTGTTCGAGAGAATTTAGTGGAAACTAATCAAATTATCAGAAATTGATATAGTCGTTGCCAAATGCGATTACCAGTGCAAAATGTGGCGCACTTTTTAAATATTATTTTTTCATTTAATTTTTATGATTATTATTGTTTTCCACATTTATTCCACGATTGAAACAACATATAAAACATATTCTTCAATTTATTTAAGCAAAAACAGTATAGAATGAGCATAAACAAGAAAATAATCATAAAAATTAAATGAATAATATTTAAAAAGTGCGCCACATTTTGCGGTGGTAATCACATTTGGCGACGACTATAATTAATTTTCAACATTTTTTGATTATTCTCAAATGGTCTCAATGAGAACATGAAACAAATATTCAATTCATTTTAATAGTTTCTCTTTATTACATTACATTTCTTTTAGTTCATGTCGGATTGGTTATTTTTATTTTTTATGAAATAATTAATGAAATTTTCAATTTCTCATAACTTGATAATACAAATTTCAATGACAGTCAATTTTTGCACAAATAAAACACAGCTTTTGAAAAAATGCATAATTTAATAAAAAATATAATATACTAATAAAAAAATAAGTTATAAAACATTTTGATTAATAAACGGAACACTTGCACTGTACATACTGATAAGATATATTTTAACAAATAACAAGAACCGAAAAAACCAGTAAAGGCACTTTATAAAGTATTATATAACTCTTAAAAATTTCCAAGAAACAAAAAATCATTTTAATTCCCCGCGCGAAAGACGCAATACCACTAAATTAACGCATCATTGCGGATTTTCTAGAATTTATTAAAGACAAATTTTTACTCCTTAAGCCTCTAAAACCCTTACTGCAATTATTGCTTATTGTTATTAATATTTAAATATAGTTTTGAATTGATTCGGTACTTTTTTTTTTTCATATTTTTGTGTCTTAAATATTAATTTTCCGGTGAATGTTGAAATTAAAGTTTTCATATTTAACAAAAAATGCTTAATATGTTTGAGCAACTAAATGCTACTAAATATTAATAATCTAAACTTAATATTCAATAATAGATGCGATTACCACCGCAAAACGTGGCGCACTTTTTAAATATTTTTTCATTTAATTTTTATGATTATTTTCTTGTTTATGCTCGTTCTATACCGTTTTTGCTTAAATAAATGGACGAATATGTTTTAGATGTTGTTTCAATCGTGGAAAAATGTGGAAAATAATAAAAATCATAAAAATTAAATTTAAAAATAATAATTTAAAAAGTGCGCCACATTTTGGGGTGGTTTTGGCGACGATCGCATTTGGCGGCGACTATAATATATTATATTTCGTATATAATACTATTTTATTAAGGAAATACAAATAGAAAATGTCTGCACCGGGTATGGCACAGAATCAGGTTAGTTTAGTTTATCTGAACATTTGTTTCGTTTATTTGGTTTTGTTTTAATTTGAATATCTCAATTTACACGCCAATTGAAGTACTAAAAATTAGATCTCCGTTTAGGATCTCAAAAATCGATCATTTATAGCAATTGTTAATCCGAAGGCTTTGAAACCCGTCGAAATGGCACTAAATAACATCCATTTAAATTGAATAATTCATAGAAGTGAAAACGACAACAAAATTAAGTGTTTCAACTATGTTATACAGTACTCATATTGCTTCCTTAATTGCCTGCTTTTGAAAACGCAAAATCGCTTTCGTAAACGAAGCGTTCGGAATCACCAGCGTGTAAAATCATTAAAATATGGATCATTTCGGGATAATCTAGTGTTTTGGCGTTGAAAGAAATGTAACACGTTTAAGCGGAAATCCATAAGAGACGCTTAAAAGTTGTAAAATCTTTAATTAATTGGAGTGATAAATCTATTGTTAATAAATTGATATAATCTATTCTTGATAATAGGGAATGGATAATGCGGAAGCTCAAGAACAGGCGAGGAAACAAGCCGAAAATCAAGAGAATGCAAAAAACTCTATGTTGTCTCAGGTTTGGAAGGACTCGGTTTCTATGAAATTAAATCGTCGTAGATCCTTGATCAGCAAGCTCTTCATCGTTTGAGTAATTTAGCAGCGGCGAAGCCAGAAAAGGCACAAATGGTTGAAGCATCCCTAATTAATATGGCAAGGTTTATCCGTTTTCATTAGGGTGTAATATAAATTGAATTTTAAGGCGGGGACAACTTGCTGGAAAAATGTCTGACGTCAGCTTGAAGAATTTAATGGAAAGAATATCGCAACAAACTCAAAGGAAGACGACAGTGACGGTTAGTATAAACTAAATTTATCGTCAGTATTTATTTAAGCATGAGATTAGTTGTAGTATTTTCGATGAAAGAGAGAAAACCTATCGAGACTATGAAAAACATACATCTTTTCCAGTTTTGCATGTTTTTGATACTTTTGTCTCAAAATATTTAATGAAATAATAAAAAAATAGTTTTCCGTCCAAATTTCTCAGCCCCCTCATTTTTATTACTGCGTCAAAAATTTTAGTAAACGGATTGTAGATTAATTTGATTAATTTGCTTCTATTATGAACATTAAAATGCATTTTGCAGTTCGATAGACGACGAAACAACCTCGATTCAGACGACGATGATGATTATTAAGATAAAACATATTGTAAGATGGGCTTTAGTTTGTTTTTGTTATTAATTGCTTATTAAATGAACATTATATTTGCTAACACAACTTATCAATTTTTATTAAAATTAATTAAATGAATGAGTGAGGAATGTGCCAAAAGTATTTTATATCGTTCAACCAAACCTAAAAACAACTGCAGTTTTTAAATATTCAAACATCCTAATATACCGTGGCTTCTGTATTCCATCAATTTCACGTAAGAATCCAGACATGTCATCAAAAGCGTCTAGTCGAGCTCGTCTTTCCTTAGTCGGCAAGAATCGGCTAAATATTTAAAGTTTATATAAACCTTGAAAATGAAACCTTTTGAAATAATCATTCGCTGTATAATCGGCACCTGCTAGCGGAAAATACCTATCAGCGGTAAACGCTTGGCATATATTTGAAATAGCGATTAATGCAAAAATGAATGAAACAATTACGATCCTCATCTGAAAAATACTAAAATAAATGATAAATGTGATATATTTGTATAGGGACGAATTATTTTGTATAGGTGGATACATTTCAAACTTTATAATCGAATAATGCTATAATTCAGCTATAAATCGAAATACATGTGGGTAAAGCATACCGGAAGATCCGCCCAACTCGGAAGGAATCAATAATTGACATGAATTGTGACATATTCCTGAATATGATAGACGGATGATGGACATATTGTTTTGATGGGAAATAC
This sequence comes from Caenorhabditis plicata, assembly GCA_963931815.1. Taxonomy (NCBI): domain Eukaryota; kingdom Metazoa; phylum Nematoda; class Chromadorea; order Rhabditida; family Rhabditidae; genus Caenorhabditis; species Caenorhabditis plicata. Next base: position 17,821,981 of record OZ007492.1, on the reverse strand, counting down.
TAAATGGAATTTTGTGCACACATTTCCGCTCCTGGACGAGTTAATTATATTTACCTGAAAATGTGGAACGATAACATTAAAGGTTCTCTAGAATAGACCTGTCATTGTAAAAGCTTCCCATTAAAGATACATATGATTGGGTTAAAAATATGTAATATTATCATCTCATTATTGTTTACGTTTTGTCAATATGTAAATTAATGAAAAATTGAAAATTAAATGAAACAGTTTTTGCCCCAAACGACACCAAAAACACCTTTTATCCTTTTTAAGTGTTGGGACCTATTACATACTCGCCGTCAATATGCCATCAATCCGTGGGCTTAAATTGTCGGAGCATCCGCAGGCGGTTATGCTCTCATTTTTGCACATCTCGCCAATGTTTTATTAGTAAGAATTCTTTCCAATTCAGTAAAACACTTCGAATTCTAGTATTGGAGTGAAATGCCGTATCGATGGGTTCGGATAGCCTGTTTATATTGCATTCACACTCAATGCCAAGAAACCGCGCCGCATTGCAAAAGACCTCGAACCAATTGCACGAACACTACCTATAAAATTATAATTGTTCAACAGAATCGTTAGTTTCATTGGTATATGCTGTTTCGAAACTTATAGTAGTTATAATAGTTTTATTTATACTCTGCATTTTCTTAAACGTACGCGTTACCTTCAAATGTTAAAAATAATCCTTAAATTTAAAGGTTGTGTTCGCGCATTTGATGCGAGGTCTTTTGCCATGCGGCGCGGCAATGGAGTGCATTCGATTATAGAAACACTTTTTATAGGTTCTATTTTACAAACGGGTGTGATCATGTAAGCTGTTGAAATAGTTTTATCGACGATAATTTCAATTTTGAAGCTATCTAATTTGGGTCACTTTGAAATCTGAAATTAGAGAAATCTGTTTTTAAAGGTAGAAACATTAAAATTTCATTTACCGCAGCTACTTTAGAAGCCGTAGGCCTACGTAATTGATCTTGACCGCGCGCCCACAAACAGAAAATTTCGTACATAATATGACGAGAAACTAAACCGACAAATGCATGAAGGATCGAGCTGTAAAACAGCGTGACGATGATTACGTACCGTCGTTTATTTCTTGCACACCCGGACCGAAAACGGGACCGGCTCCAATACCGGCGCCAACAACATAAGTACTGACGCTTATTTCCAATGCAAGCACAATTGTTGTCATATTTTTATTTATTTTGTATTTATTGTCCTTTTCAGAGATCGGTGCCTAATGGAAGAGGAAAAAAATTAGGATGGAATGAGGTTCTCGTTTGGACGGCCATTCTTTTTTACGAAATTATGGGCAGCACATATTTAAGTGGAATTGAGAAAACTCTTCTTTTATTGCTCTTCCATTAGGCACCGATCTCTGAAAAAGACAATAAAATATTTTGATTTCTTTGTGTATACATGTTTAATTAAGTTTTTATTTTTGTTAGAAGTATTAGAATAATTATCTGAACGCATTGGTCACAAAAAATGAGCTGTTTGTTTTAAATTACCACAATGAGTTTAAAAAAAGTTAGATTGGCTTTAATGATCTCCTATATTTATTATTTAATGTGGCTTGCATTTAGCAAACTATCGTTCGTAAAAAAAACAAATAAAAAATATTAATAAATTTATTGAATAAATAGTTTTTAAACAAAAAACCGGAAACAAAATCAATATTTAAGTAATAGTATATATGTACAGAAACTAAAAAAAAATAACAAATGTTAGTGTTAATCGAGACCCGGTCGAAATCGGAAACAAGTTCAACATAAATGAAGAAGTACAATATAATATAGACTATTTATATATCGCTAAATAAATTCTGCAATTAAACTGATCCACAAGCATAGTTACAATAGCTTAAAACAAGGATTATTTCATGCATTGCACCAGCCGAGTAATTAACTACGAAAGAAACCGATTATATTCTATGTTATTTTCATTTCTATGTGAGACCATTTGTCTCGCCCGGGAATGTCAAGAAACGTCTACCATCTATTAGATAAATTAAAGATACAAACAAATTATTTCTTGCTTCAATCCATCGCGGTTTAATTAGAGAAGCTTCTTGTTATTATTGTTGAGATCAAACATGTTATTGGCATATTCACTTAATCGATAAACACCAATGTGATGTAAGAACTAAAAAAAAGCGTCGTTTATCAAGAAACTTGCCATTAAGAAACATACGCCTTCTAAGTACTCCCCCAATTGATAATTTCCATAAAACTGCTGCGGCACTCTTGGCTTTCTCTTCAAACGAGCATATGGTCCCATAGAGGGCTCGAAGATGAAATCGCGGAGGATCTGAAATTGAGCAAAAAATTGTGGATGATATATTAATTGCTTGAATCGGACCTTAATCATCGACGTGTGCTGGTACAAGTTTTCATAGAACTCGGGAGCGATTTTCCGCAGTTTTGGAAGATTGCGACCGGGGATGTACGGGAAATCATGATGCTCGACGTGATAGCCAACATTGAATGTGCAATAGTTCCAAACGCCATAATAGCTGAGAAGCGCGCGCATAATATTAATGATGTTACTGTTTGAATGATACCTGAATGTTTCCTGATCCTGCTTGAAGGCATAGTGCTCAGCGATGAAGTGACCGGCGCTGGGATGGAGTCCCATGCTGATCACAGTGCTCAGGAACATGTAGAGCAATGATTTGAAGCCGAATAGGTATAAGATGACAAGGTCATATGATATCTGAATTTTTTTCGTCAAAAAATGTTAAATTGTAATTGTTTTGTGCGGACAAATACGGTTGGCGACGAATGCCGGCCAGTCCTTCCGTCTAGTCGCTCTCGAAACGAATCACATTGTCCCCACACAAGAGATGAGCGGAATTCCGGTTTCCGGACTCCTAATTTTCAAATTTGATTCCGCATTTCGGATTAAAAACTTTGTTTTTTATTCCAAATTCCGAAAATTCACTTTTCATATTGTTGTGACGGAAGGTTAAGCTGAGAGCCAAAGCGCAAACTTTACTAGTCACTCTTGATAGTCCCGTTAACGTTAATTATATATTTAATTATAATTATTAATATTTGTTTTCACGTTACTTGTGCCCTAGTTTTGTTATAAACTAATCTAATCGTGTTTTCATATTATTCTTATTCCTAATATCCGAGCCAATAAACGTTAGCCGTAACACCACCAGCCTCTAGAATTATAACACATATAAACATTAACAACACATACAGCCGGAATTCCGGATTCGGACCATTTTCCGCTTTCCGACATTCAAAAACTGCCATTCCGTCCATCTCTGCCCCACACTACTGCACACCAAATGAATAGGACAATTTTGTAATATTTAAACGCATCTTATTAATCTCCACGTGTAAACTAATATCTAACTTCATTGTCAATCTTAAAGGATTTCCTTAAAATATCACTGAAGCTGTAAACTTTCACGAAATTTTAGGTTAAAGTTCCTTTTCTAAGATTTTGTTTTTACTAATTAGTTTATCATGCTATTGTAAATTATTGATATCGTAATTACATTCGTTGTGCACATATCCAGTGCGGGTGGCAGGAAGCAGAAAGAGCTATAAAGAAACGTTTGGGCTTCATTTTATGGATTAACAGCTCAACGGTAAAAAAAAACTGTAATGTGGTGTGCAAAATGTTCTAATCATATACATTAACTTGAGAAAAATAGACAATGAACTGAGAGAGCGTAATTCCTTAGCGTTAATTGCCATAAAGGAACCTTAAACTATTGGGGACTAACACCTTGACGGTTAAAAATGAACTATAATTTGGTGTGCTCTCCCCTCTCTTTAAGAATTTGTTTTATTTATTTATACGAGAGTTTCCTTCCAAGAGAAATGACCTTCACCAAATATCCTTCAATTTTCACGTGTTAAAATGTAACACGCATCCAGTCCATTGCCAAGAAACCGCGCCGCATTGTAAAACACTTTTCTTAATCGTCAATATAAGTGACTTTTAAGTATTGAAAATATTGAAAATAAAAATAATAAATTATTGTCCTTTTCAGGGATCAGTACCTAATGGAAGAGCAATAAAAGAAGAGAAAATTATGGGCGGCCACACGGCCACAAACAACTTTTTCTGAATTCCTTTTAATATCGGCCATAGACAAAGTACACGAACGATGGGACACGAAACATCTTCAGATGAAAGGCTAAGGCTTAGGTACCTAAGCCTAATTCGCTGTGATAGCTATTGTTTCAGCTACATACTGCTATTTATTAAATTATTCTACATAAATGTTGCAACGTTCCCCTTCATATTCTGAAACACGGACACCGTTCGTGTCATATAAAAATTCGTTCGTGTCCCAACGTTGCTGTACTTTGTCAAGTATTTTGCAATGCGCCGCGATTTCATGCAAAAAAACATTTCTAAACATCCTCGAAAAATCACCTGAATAATGGCATTGAGAATCTCCACATCCGTCGGCGCCTTTTTATAAATGATCAATGGCCGAAAAGCATAAAAGAAGGGCTGAAGCGAAAGCCAAATAATCTTGCGCGGCGTGTTCGTGAAGAACTCGGCTTCCATTCGCGTGGGTATATCGGTATCCAAACCATCTTCACCTGAACACAATTCAATGTTGTTGTTTTTGTGTTCTAACGCACCCAAATACCGATGATGCTCAACGTGGTATTTTTTAAATGACACCGATATGGGGACAGCCAGCGGTAGGTTCGCGAATATACCAAAGAATCGGTTCTGAAATGAAATCGAATCCATTAGTCGTCGAATAATAATTCGGGAATGGGGAATAAGTCCATGGCGACGAAATTGTATTTGATAGTTTTGTTTTTTGGTGAGACTTGTGCAAGTCAGTCAAAGATAATTCCCCACAAGTTCCAGATCGTTCTAATCGTGTTTTCTAGTATTGACACTCATCTTTATCAAATCAATTTAATTGTGTTTGTTTAGATAACCAGGATCAACGAATTTTTGGAAAGAAACGTGAAGTAAAATTTAAAATTCGTTGAAAGAAAGATTTAAAAAGTAAAACAATAAGAAAGTTGATTAATTTTTTGGCTATAATCATTGTTTCTACTTAAATGTGCTGAAAACTCTACGAACTTATTCCCCAATGGTTTCAATTTCTTTATTTATACTTCTCTAAGTAGTTTTTACTCATGGTATTTGTCCTTTTCAGAAATCGGTGCCTAATTGAAGAGCAATAAAAGAAGAGAAAATGATGGGAGGCCACACGGCCACAACAACTTTTTCGTTTTTCGTCAATTCCTCGTAAATCTGTGCTGCCCGTAATTTCGTAAAAAAGAGTGGCCGCCCAAACGAGAACTTCAGTCCATCCTAATTTTTTTCCTCTTCCATTATTCACCGATCTCTGAAAAGGTCAATAAACTTTCTATATAAAAGAACAATACGAGCCATAGTAGAAAAGCTCTAAGCCCCTATATCAAAAGTTATAAATTTTTTTAAAAATAATTTTCAACGGTTAAAATCACATCATTAATGAACAATTATATTCAAACCAAGTATATCAGAAAGTGCGCAATTTTAATAGAATTGTTCTGATATAGGAAATAAAATACAAATATACGGATACTATAGAAATTTTAAGCTAAAAATGAAAATTTAAAAATAAATTAAACTATTCGTTTACATGTTAGCGCGCCCCATCGCACATCCCTGTCAGTCTATGTGAAGGGGAATTTTCAACTGAGCGCCTTCGGCGTGCTTTCTATATTTCTCCCAAAATATCTGAATCATGGTGGTTCTGAGATTGATTGAAATCATCCTTTAGATTCAAATTAACGTAAAAATGATAGAAAATTATTATAAATTAAATCATTTTCTCAATTTGAACTTTTTAAATAAAGGGTTGAGTGAGAGTAAACTCACCCGAATGACTGTGGTGTAGACGTGACTGTGTTTACGTATTGTCGTAAAATAAAATGTTCACTTATTTAAAATTGTTTCGAACTATTTTTCTTATTTTTAATTTGTAGCGATTGAATGTCCAGTTGATCATCAAATAAATTAATTTTATCAATATTACGAGATATTTCATTTAAACATTTAAAAAGATTATGACCCTTTTCAGAGATCGGTGCCTAATGGAAGAGTAATAAAAGAAGAGAAAGTGCGGCCACACGGCCACAAACAACTTTTTCGTGCATTTTATTTTACGACAATACGTAAACACATGACGTCTACGGCACCATTGAGTTTAATAGCACTCCAAAGAGTTCTATAATGCGATAGCTACCTTTAATGGATACTTGTTGCCGAATGCAGTATTATGTGAGATGTCGTGGATGGCGAGTGTCAGCGAGTGATTGATTATTCCACCGCAGAAGTATATCTCGAGGAAAATTAGAAACCATGGCGCATCTGTAGTTATTAATCATTAGCTTTTAAAAGTGAAGGATAGTGTGTGAATAGGAAATTTCATTTGTCAGGAGAAAACCATATTAAACCTATATTATGGATTCTTTACTTTTAATAATTACGAAGCGTTCATCAAATTATTCTGGATTTTGCTGTGGTCTTGAAAAATTGTTTCGAATTTATTGCGTGATCATGTATTGTTTCTTAATTTAATGATATTGATCCGCCCTTCATCAAATATCCTCCAATTTTCACGCACGCCAAATTGAAAAGTTTAACATTGATGCCAGAAATACTATTAACCCCTAGTATTTTGACAAGAACTTTAAATCATTGGATAGTTGATGAAGATTTTGATCAACTAAAGTGACAATTTAAATCTAATTTACACGTAAACATTAGTAAGAGTCATTGGAAGATTAAGAAATTGTCATTTTCATTTGGTGTGTTCACGTGTTAAAATGCAACGCATCATTTATAGTTGTAATTATATTCAATAATAATTATTATTATTATTCGCGCATGGTGCTTAAAGTCCAGTTGGACCAAGCTGAGGGTGAATGATGAGAGAGCGGGAGCTGATGGTTTGTCCACAAAAGGACCACATTAGCCGCAGACTGGTCACTTAAGGCCCTGCCCAACTCGTTGGCCAGAAGCCACCGTACCCTAGGCTTACTCCGTGATATGTGGGAGAGCACTAGGAGGCCGAGAAGAGACAGGGTGTACTTAAGAGCCGAACTCATGCACACCTTATCAGGTTCGACCAGGCCTTCACAGCTCCGATCTTTGATCGTAGCTATAAAAGCCTATAAAAGCCTTAACCAAAAAACATGCCCGATTTGCAAATTCAGAATGCAACTATTTCACAACATGCCACGCCCTTCATACCAATTTTCTAATTTTCAAGAATGATTTTATATTTTATTGTTCGGTCCTGATGGATGTATTCTTCAAAGCTTGTATATTTGGAATTAACACGGAATAGTTAAAATTTCAGTATCAATTAATAAAATGAACCTTGATTTACTATTACAATTTAATTATTTATTTATTTATTTACACTACGTGTGCTAGACACGTGATTACAATTTAAATTAAAATGAAAATATAAATAAATGAAAAACTGACTCATAAAATAAAACTAATTAAAAATCTAAAGAAGTATAAGGATTTCTTGTCTTCAAATAATCACAATCAGCTAATTATTTATCGTAAAAGTCCACGTAAGAACGTCAAATGGAACGCTAGTTAAACGAGCTCAGAAAACCTGCACCAATCTAATATTTTGTGAAGATTAGATTAGTTTAAGGAAAAGCTGTCTAAAGCTGGTAAAGACAATAGTTGTGTAAAATTGTAAGACAAAGGTAAAAATAAGAAAACTTTAATTTCCCATTAAGTCGAAATTTTCGGATGCATAGTGCACACCAAATTTTTTTTCAGTGAGCAACATCTTTATTAAACAATTTGCGATTTGTTTCTCACATATATCATTAGAATCCTTGGATCATTCTGATTCTAATAATACCTGAAATCTTAAAAATTTATCACTCCGTTATCGAGTAATCTTCAATTTTCCTCGACATGCTAAGTGAGCTTCATGTTGTTAGAACATCAAGCTCGATCATTCACCAAGGTAATGTCTACGCATTAAGAGCAGGCAAGAATGATATTCTGGGAGGAATCCTTGGATCATGCTGATTCTACTGCATGAGGAATGTAGAGATATCACGAGGCTTTGAATGATCTAGCTGGATGTCATAACAAGATCGACTAGATGATGCAATTCACATAGGTTGTCGAGCAAAATTGAAGATTACTCGACAATCTAGCGATAAATTTTTAAAATTTCAGGTATCATTAGAATCAGAAGGTGCAAGGCTTCTAATGATATAGGTGAGAAAAAAATCGCATATTATTGAATAAAGTTATTTCTCCATGAAGATGTGTTGCTTTTGTTGAAATTTGTCCCGCTTGGGAACCATTGTAGGTGGTTTATTTCTAAACAATTTTATAATTTTATGGTATTTAAGCATCGATTATTTCTAGTTATGATGTAAAAATGTTAAAAATCATTAAATTCTAGCCTTTAAAAATGCTTAAAGTTTTGTCAAATACGACAAAGGGCTGGCAAACTGCCGCATGCAGTTATGCACTTTAACCGCATGCGAAATGAAATAAAATAATTTGGTGTGCAAAGTGTGATTGAATCCCTTCTATTCTACCTCTCCCAAACAATTTCTATTACGCCTCTTTGAATAACGCAATATTAAAAACACAAATTTACCTTGTAACAACCAACACATGAAAAACTGAAACACGACCAAACTGGCAACAACATATTTCAGCGATTCATCAACTCCAAACAACTGAAAAATTATAAAATCGAGCATTGTTGAAACGGTGCAAGTGAGACCTGTTTGACTTCAGGATACTTCTTCACTATGGCTTCTCGTCGACTCATGTGCGGCTGCTCGTTTAGAGTCCAAATGTAATCATCGCGACTCACCTGTTGGCCCATTGATTACCCTTGCGCTGGTCTGAAAATGCGTTTATTTGTTTGGTAAATATTATATATTTAAAAGAGCTAATTTAAAATTTATAATAAAATCTAGTTTATTTTATTATATATAGTCGTCGCCAAATTCGATTACCACCGCAAAATGTGGCGCACTTTTCAAATATTATTTTTTCTTTAAATTTTAAAGATTATTTCCTTGTTTATGCTCGTTCTATACTGTTTTTGCTTAAATAAATTGAAGAATATGTTATAGATGTTGTTTAAATAGTGGAATAATTGTGGAAAATAATTATAATCATAAAAATTAAATGAAAAAATAATATTTAAAAAAGTGCGCCACATTTTGCGGTGGTAATCGAATTTGGCGACGACTATATTTAAAAGAGTAGTTTTTATATATTTTAAAGAGCAAGTTTTCAAGATAATATAATGAGTTAGAATGTACTTATATAGTCATAGTATCGCTAAAAGTATGCCTCGATCATTATTTTGTGTGTAACTGGGTTTAACCTAGACCGGCTTGTGGGGGTTTTCAGGCAGAGTTTCACGGCTTGTATGGTTTTCAGGCAAATTGTTTACGAAACACCCAAGTATCCATTTTTCTGGGTCACGGACCGAGGCTTTTCGAAGACCGAAATGTTTAATAGAGATCCGAAAGGATTAAAAGAAGTTTTTAAGTAACATATTGCTCAGAAGCAACGACCTCTTCAATAACATTTATTGAATTAAGCAAAATTCGGAAAATAACACTATATTGTAGGAATGAAGGAAAACATAAAAGACAAGTGAAAACCTGGTTTTAAATTAATTAATACTTTGTTGCGTGTCCCAATAACTGCCTAGCATCTTCGCGGCATCATGAGTGTGAATAACAGAAAATGAAATGGCTCTCCAGGCGCCCTCAAGTTGAGCGAATTTTTCACTCGGAGTCCTGTAACTCGTCATTCGAGCTCCTCTCACAGGTGTTCAATCGGATTCAAGTCAGGACTCTGAGATGGCCACTTCAGAACGTCCACTGGCACGACAAACGGAAATAACGATTTTTCGATTTTTAAGCGTGCATGGAAAATATTATAGCTTTTCTAACAAATAAATTTTCTGACAATTTAAATATGCTTGTCTTAAACTATCTAAAAATATTAATGTCTTGTCAAAAAGTTCAATTTGAGCAGGTTTATTGAGCTCATTTTTAATCATACCAGTTGGCGTGCGTTGAAACCAGTTCCGCACCTGCTTGGGGTCGTTATCTTGCTGAAAAACATACGCCCGGCACCCGTTTGGCAATACCCCTTAACTGGAAAACTTACAAGGTAAACTAACTAATAAAAACTAAATATTTTATAGTGAGAATGAACTTTTAGGAAGCTTATAAGTTAAATTAAATCCACTGCTTGCTATTTTTGTTTATTTTGACATCCCAAATGTAAATTTTAGAGTCTTGGTGTTTATATAAGTGAGAACCTTAAAATATTTCAAAATTCTATAATTAGAAGAGCTTTAGAGTTCTAATTGACTCCTACTTTTATTATACGGCCTTGCTCTACGGTTGTGTGAGCGCCCTTCTAAGGAAACTATCCAACGGACTCTGGGCATTATCTGCTTTCACGTCAATGTCGAAGGCTTCATTTCGGTCGATTTGCTAGTTCGGAGGAAGCTGCTCAGTTGGGCTGGACATGTCGCAAGGCTGCCGGACACGAGATGGGATCCACAAGGCTGGTCAAGATGCGAGAGGGAGAAGGTGGTCGGACACAGTCAAGCACTAGGTCTTGAAATACTTACACGAGAAGTCTACCATCAGGGCAACACGGAGAAGAATCGGTATTCTCGATAAGAAGACGGCTTGGTCAACATTGGAATACTCTGGAGAGAGTTGGTCCGCATCGGAATGACGACGGACAATAAAGTAATTAAGTAAAGTAAGTAAAGTATCTTAAAATATTCCCAAATTCTTTAATTAGAAGAGACTAATTGACCGCTACTTTTATTATTTGCCTTGGTGCTTTTTATTTTTAGGTGACCTTTCTAATACATTCTCACGCCAAACAAATTGTATGGTTATAAAACCTACTCTGAATTAACAATAGAATACCAATTATAGGTGCCATATAATAATGTTTTCTTAAATATTTTCATAATTATAAAAATTAGTTTTCTATTCTAGTGAGCTTTAGACAAGAGAACAGTCTGTTTCAATAAATTGTCATTTTCAAATACAAATAAAAACTGTTTCAACCTTTTAGTACATTTACTCATTCTTGTAAAGGCATTAAACAAACAATGATGTCATCATAGATAAGAAATATCCAAATAGATTAACTAGAAAACGTAAAAAAATGAAGACGAAGGGTTTTCAGAGAGCACACTAGTATGAAAACTCAAATTGTAATCAAACAGTCAGCCCTTCTTATCAAAATGAGATATAATAAAAAGACGTGCCTAATATGGTTGGAATCGATAAAACTCAATGTTACTTTTTTGATAACAAATGATTCATAATTGAACGCGAATTGAAGCACTTTTATATTATATATGTATATGTTCAAGACAAAGCTTGTTGGGCAAATTATTGTTGCTATTGGATGCGCGCGGAATTTTAATAAATTATTGGATGAGTGACCTAAAGAGAGTTGGATTGTGCAAAATCTACAAATCCTTAAAGGAATGTTTACTGGAAAATGGCGTTAATTATGTATCAAAGATGGGCGAATCCGGAATGGATTCCAGAAAATGCGATAAAAAAACAAATGTGACTGGTGAATTAGGAGTTCGGAAAAGATTTCCAAATATAATTATTCGGTAAGAAAATTGGCTTTTCATATAATTTAAGAGCTGCTTATCAAAATGACAAACCAAGTTTCTTTAATTAATACACTAGCTGACAAAAGTTTTGTCACAAATGTTTTTTCGGGTTTAACTTTTTTGTGACTTGACCAAACTGGCTGATTTTTTGATATGATAGATTCATATGGTTGTAGATTATTTTACAAATTCCCGCTTGTGATTGCGATGATCCGTTTTACAGTGACAAGCGTTTATCGTAAAACGCGAAGCTCAAAGATATTAAGCACTTTTCTTGCACTGCATTTTTTAATAATTTTTAAAGTTCAATTATATTTTTTTCATAATTTATTGAAAATAGCAGTAATTGGAAACATTTTAGAGATGACTCCAGGTAAAGAAACTCCAATTGCCACCCGGCAAGCTGTTATCAATATGAGGGAAAACGGAATGCGTGCTACCGAAATTGCCATGGTAATTTAAACCAAATTTTGCTACTATAACATTTTAAACACTAATTCACATAAAATATCAAAAAATCAGCCAATTTGGTCGAGTCACAAAAAAGTTAAACCCGAAAAAACATATGTGACAAAACTTTTGTCAGTTAGTGTACATGTAAAACTGTGTGAATAATATTACAATTAGAAAATGGTTAATTTCATTCGGCGTGCACTAATTCCGCCAATCTCTGCTATTTAAAGCTCTGAACAAAACTATATCAGCTCATTGCATAGATTGTAACGCATGGAAATAAAGTTTTTTTCAATTTTATACGCGTCACACAATTTTTACGTGTGGATGTATTAAATCTAGGAAAAGCGGAAAATTTTTTTCGTGAATCCAATTCTCTACCAGGCTACGCTACCACTTTAATCCTAATTAATTAATGCATTGAAGTCCGAGGAAGAATTTTTAATTATATGGTGTAATATTCTTTGTTTTTTTGCCGAAATGCATTTTATTCTACGTCGGGAGCAATTTCCGCTTTTCCTAGATTTAATAACATCTTCTAAAACATAGTTTGCGGAAGTTTGTCAAACTCTCTGATAAAAGTAGAATCTTCACAAAATATTATATTTGACCAAAATATTATATTTTTTTTTCGTTTTCTGAGCTCGTATAATTAACATTCAAGTTGGAGTGCTAATGTAACACACGAGCTACTGAAATTATGATTGCAATTCAGATAAGATCCCAATTATATGCTCTTCGTCAACCGCTTGAAATAATTTTGTTTGTATAACTTGCGGTATTAATTCTTTAACATCATTTTGTTCTATGTTTCATGGAAAGCAATTACCTAAAAATCAAACTTTACGTGTTTGGGTTATTGCGTAAAATAAAATCCATTAGATGTCATCTGCGTACTTTGTGCATATATGCGGATTATTAATTGTATTACTTTTAAATGGGATATGATAAAATGGTAAAAATAACTTTATTTATTAATTAACGAAATATTACTTCACAAAATAAGTACTGACTATAGATTTTTAAGAGCTTAATAAACACTACAATCATGAAAATAATAATTTTTTAAGAAATTGTGATTCTCTGACGAACTCATCCGATTCTAGATTCTATTTTCATAGATTCCATTCAGATTCCCCATCACTCCCACTCGAACAAAAAATCCACATTTGTAAGTATGTAAATTAGGTTCATGGTAAGATTAGATTAATTAATATTCAAACTTTTTCATTGGTCGTGATATTTGGACAAGATTTTGAACTTTCGCATTTTATTTTACGCAATAACCAAAAAACGGAAAGTTTGATTTTTAATTGTTTCCGTTTCGTTAGACTTAATTCTTAATCAAAATGATTAAAATATATCGTGTTAGGAAAGCAAAGTTTTAGACAAAATGTCAACGTGACAGCACAGCTCGTTGACGTCAAAAGGGTTGGGCGTTTCAACGCCGCTATTCTTTAACTACACTTTAAAGAAAACGTATAATTTTCAAATCTAGGTATATCTCTATCTCGTAAAGCTATCAAATCTAAATCATTTTTATATAAACACAAAATTATTCTGAATCTTCTCGTGGCCTTGTAAATTTTAGTCCGCGGTTATGTTTCGAATTTTCTATGTGTTAACGTGTTGCAAACACGCGTGTTGTTTCTTGATTTAGTGATAAGTTTCCGTTTATAAAATAATGTCAGAATACTTTTCATTATTTAAATAAAAAATATATATATATTATAAAGAGCTGTAAATAGGCGCGTGGCCTTCAAATTATGGACTAGTTTGGTGGGTCGATTTAATCAACAAAATGGTTCAAGTTGCAACAAACAAACAAACAAATCATCTATAAAAACTGAAACAGAATTGAAAAGTGAGCAGAACGTAATAAACCGAAATGGCTAGTCGTGTTCGCCACACCGCGGCAATTCGCTGAGCAAATACTCAAACAACACAAAATGTCTCAATTCGATTATCGCGCTGGTTCCGATCATTATTATTGTTTGCCCAATTCCGATGAATGTGCATGTTTTTGGCTCGACCGGCTACTTATGACTAAGAGCTCTTCCGAAATTCATTTTGATGTCAAAGTTGATATCAATTTGATTGTTGATTCAGATGACCTTATTTACATTAACAATTTGTTAAGAAGCAATATAAAGTGCACGTCAAAACTGTACGACATGCCAAGGATTTCTATATTTTACGATTGAAATGATCCGAAAGAGCGATCATTGGACTCAGGACCAGGAAAAACTTATTGATACACATTTTCATCAAAACCGTCAAAAGTCGAGCATTTTTAAGAATATTGTTTACCATTAAATCGTATAATTTTAAATGTCAATTATAACAATTAAAAATTAATTGAAACGAAAAGAACAAAAACACTTCGGTTTCTAGTGAAACCGACGTAAAACCGGCAAACCGTCGGTTAACGGGTCGTCGCCGGTTCAAACACTTCATTGAGTTTTGTTTTTAAATCAACTATGGGATTGAGTTTAAGATCATTTAAAAATTGAGACTTGCAAGAGGCACACCTCAAAAATAAACTTTTTTTTGGTAGTACGGTGGCACAGGACAAAACGTGTCCAAATATGAATTTGGAGGCGGAGCCAAGAAGGAAACCAGAAGGATAAAACTGATAAAATCAAGACATTTTTTTTGCCAAAATGCAAGCCTCCTTGGCCCCAAATGAAAATTGCGGTTTTCAAATTTTGGAGATAGTTTTCTATTGTTTTGTCCTGGCGTGCGGTGGCAATACAGTATATGGGAGATATACATTGAATTCAGTATAATCGAAAGCCTATAATTTCATAAAGATCGAATGAGCTACCTTTCTTCTATTGCAGAGATGGACGGAATTCCGGAAACTCCCATTCCACCAACCTCTGTTCTACAGTAATCATTCGAGAAAAATTGCACGCCAAATGTAAATGCATATTTTTCAATATTTAAACGTGTATGACTAATTTACACGTTTTATTTTCATTTAACTTGATACTTAATTGTTACTAGCTTTCATCTTATCGGGAGCTTTCTTCGCTTGCATGATTTGGATTTCGCACGCCGAATGGGATTGCTAAACTGTGATCCATTGTAGACCACCCTGATAAATAATACTGGTGGTATTTCTGTTGATCTGGATAGATTCTGATATATACTTAAACTTGACGAGAAGCCCAATCGCTGGGGACTACTGTAATATGATCTCAAACTTTCAAAAATCAAACAATTCAGTTGGCGTGCTTTCGTGCCAAGGAGAATGACTTCGCACAACTTCTTCATCCATTTACCGTTCGCTGGACAACCCGTCAATTGATCGCAGTTCACGCAATGAGAAAAAACTAAAACACAATGAGAACTTATAAACTGTAAGAAATCATCAAATTCAAAACAATCACTATTAGCTAATATTATGTATATTAATGTTTCCGTGAATATAAATAATACCAAATAAAATATTGCCTGAAAAGAAATGATAAAAGCAAGGCACATTTATTTTTCCAAAACGCAAGCCTTCTTGACTCCGCCTCCAAATGGGTTCTGTCCTGGGGTGCTATTAGAACTCTCTAGCTTAATTAATTTAATATTTATATAAACAAAGAAAACAACAACAATTGACCTAAAAATAAGCTACAACCAATATATATTCAAATAATTAATCTAATTTATTCTCATATTTAGCCATATGAACTCCCTCTCTGGAGATCATTCTCGAATGCAACCATTCCGGATATTTCTTCTTGTTCTCGTTGTAATCAATATCTCTCCATTTAGGCGCCTTAAAAATTAATCATAAAATCCCAATATCAAAGTACGTAATAATCATTTTGCGGAAAAAACAAATTGCACTCCATGGATGTTATTAAACCTAGGAAAAGCGAAAATTGCTCGCGGCGTAAAATAAAATGCATTTCCGCAAAAAATCACGGAATATTACACCATCTCATTTTAAATGATTCCACAAATTTCAATCATCGATTCAAAAATGAGGTGGTGTAATAATGCGTGATTTATTGCAGAAATGCATTTTATTTTCCGACAGGAGCTACTGGGCGTCTTGCAAAAACCAATCCCTTCACCTTTTATTTAAAATGTGTGATTTACTTTTTTCTTTAGAACCGTTTAAAATTATTATAATTTATTATTCATTTCAGAGATCGATGCCTAATGGAAGAGCAAAAAATTAGGGGCGGAGAAAAGGTCTTGTTTAGACAGCCACACGGCCACGAAGGCCATCACGTCTCTTCCTCTTTTGTTTGTCATCAATATTTTTATTTCATCCATTTTCATTTTTAAATTAAACTTTTCATTTCTTTTCATCAAATAATAAACAAAAAATAGATAACAAAAATTGATGAGAAACAAAAGAGGAAGAGATTCGATGGCCTTAGTGGCCGTGTGGCTGTCTAAACAAGACCGCCCCTAATTTTTTGCTCTTCCATTAGGCATCGATCTCTGAAAAGGACAATAATCGTGTTTAATTTGTTTCAAAAGTCAATTCTAAAAACAAATAAAGTATTTAAATAAAAAGTGAACGGAGTGGTTTTTGCAATTTGTCCACACTTTCTTGCAAGATGCGCATTAATCGTGACAGTGGAGTGCAAATTGCGATAAAGGCTAAGAAATTACACCAGAGGCCGTATGCAGGAACGTATTTATCTGTTAAACGGTGATGGAAAATCATTGATTAATTGCCTTTTCCAGTAAATAATATAAATTTTACATTCAATTTTGTATTCAAATATTACAAATATTATACAATACTCTATATTCTATATATTCTATATATTACAATACAAATATATAGAAGTAGTTTATTAATGATTTTTCGTCATCGTTTAACAGATAAATACATTCGTGCATACGGGCCGAGAAAAAAGCATTTCTTATTTCATTTATACAGATTTTGTTTCAACGAATATTATTCTACACCAGTGATGTGCGGAATGACAAATTTTCAAAAACGGATTGCAGAATACACGAATTGAACAACTTTGTATCAAAAATCCGTAATGAATTTTCAGATTTTAAATTTTTTTCCGAAATTATATTTCTAAATCCGGAACTCCGCGCTTTTAATTTTTAAAACGTAGTCTACTGAACAATAACACGCCAATTGAAATGATAAATATGGTTGCTTAGTTAAGATGTTAGAAGCCTAAATTTTAGATCCGTTTTATAATTTAGAGAGAATTTTAGACAGATCGAATCATTTTCCGTCAACATAAATCAGAAAATATTCACGTGAATCTTCATTACACACGTTTAAATATTCAAAAATAATCATTTTCAATTGGCGTGTCTTAGTTTTTATAAATATAGCACGAAATTCATTCGAAACTATTTCTGCACATAATTTTTTTAAATCTTGAAACCTTATAATCATCCAACTGTGCAGATTCTAATCGCTTCTCGAGCATTTCAGCATGAACATCTTTTGGATCTCGATACATATCCAGATATAAGTCGAATGGTTGTGGTTTCCTTGGATATTCCCGTTGATCTGGTTTCAATGGTTTATTGTATTCATATTCATATAAGGGCGACTTCAGGCCCATTTTATGAAGTGTAGTTTTAACAGAGTCGTCATATGATGTCTGGAATAGTCGAATTGCTGAAGGTGTGAGAACTGTTTCGTTGGCTTTGTATAAATCGGATATCTTGTGAGTGCGATCAGGCAAATTCTCGCTGAAAAGGGAAAATAGTAATTAGAGATTTTTTAAAATTAGAATAATCTTTTTAGGAAAACTTCTAAATTAATAAGCTAGATTATTTTACAGAAATGAGGATCGGAAATCATAAAAAATGAGGCTATCAATTATTAACACTGTGCACCAATCAATTAAGCATTCTTTATATACCTTTTGACAATGAAAACAACTTTAAAAAATGTAACTAACCTAATTTTCAAATCAATATTAATTGGTTCCAAATGATGGAATAAAACAAAAGCAACACGATGATATCCTGTTCCATAAAATGGTAAGGGTTGCAAATATTCGCAAATCTAAACATTCGATTAAAAAACCAAACTATCGTTCACGTAAGATTCACCTCATTTCCTGATTCCACCGTCTGACCATCTGGAATATTCGAAACAAGCCATTGAATTACTTCTCCGTTCTTTTCAAATGCGTTTCCATCAATGTTTACCATTAGCAATGTCGTATAACCTTTACCAACACTTTCAATTTCAACCTTAAATTATCATTGAATAAATATGGGGATAAAAATAATTAGAAACCTGTGGCTTCTGGGAGGTCGAAGAAGCCGTGATAATATTTCCACGTTGTACTTCGTTGTCGCCGTAGTTAATATCAATCTTTTGAACATTATGGAAATATACACCTTAATTTCAATTTGAAATCTATTCTGAGACTATTTATCACCATCGCCGAAAAGATGATCGAATACTGAATAGTGTTTGAACACACTCATGTCCGGGAAATCAAGTGATTCTGTGTCTATTTCTACTACAAATATATTTCATTGTGAATTATATAAAAATCGTAAATATCTACATTTCATGTGCCTTGAAAGTTTTTCTAACTCCACCATATCTTGCTCTGTTTTCTTTGTTATATGCATTTCCCGTGGCTTAAAACCAATATTAATGGTCTTTCCCTCTGCTAAAAATGTAGTATCAGGTAAATATTAAAAAAACATTGATTTACTTTTCTTCATAACCTCCTCTAGTGATTTCAAATGATTCGCTGGATCAATAATGTGCATATCTGGAATCATTTCGGGTTTGTCAATTCGGGCCTTGTACCATTTATCAATCTCATAAAATCTGAAGACAAACTACTTGCATAGATACGTGTAAAAATGTACCTGTTAGGGTAAAAAGCGTTCGGGCCAGCCCATGCTATAACTCGGGGTCTCCATGGCCGATCAACTTTTGGGAGTGTTCTTGAGCGATATTTTTTCGGGACAAGTCGAGCATATTGAGCACCACTCATTGCTTTAAATTTTATGTTTTAATTAATCAACAAGATTGTATTAATAAGGGGAAAAATATTAAAACTAAAATATTTCTCCGTGAAATAAAATGTTTTCAGTTTCTCACTCAAGACGCAAAACCGCGGTTAATGAGTGTTTACAAGTGCGCTCCAATGGTAATATGTTTAATTTTTTAACGTTTTTTTTTGTTTTAACGTTTTTTCTGTTTTAACGTTTTTTATGTTTTAAAGATGTAAAAGTGAACCGTGTTTATGAATTCATTTTACGATTATTATATTGTCGTTTCAAAAAAAGATGCCGAATGGAAGTGAAAAAATTGATGGTCTCGTTTGGATCCTTGCATTTTTTCATCAATTTATGTTATTTATCAGAATTTTGGAATAATTTTTCTTCTTTCATTTGGTAGATGTTCCTGAAAGGGATATTATATCTACTCGAAATTCATCAAAAATATTTTTACGAAAGGGTCGGTAGACAATAAACGAAATAACTTTCTGTTGAGTTATGCCATGAATATCATAAAGATATGTAATCTCAGTTTGGCTAACATGTCGTTTTTCCAAATAAAAATTATTGATGCTATTCAGATGTTCTGTACCATCTCGTCAATTCTTTTCAACGCTGCTTTAAAAGATTGTTTTCAAAGATGCCTATGGAAGATTTTTAAAAAATCATTTCAAAATTTGCGACCGTTCAAACGAGTTCCTCTTCCATTAGGCACTGATCTTTGAAAAGTACAATAAAAATTTATGAGATAGTACTTTGCAACGTTTTCAGGTAAGACCAAACAAGACCTCAATTTTTTCCTTTTATTCTCAAAAGCGGCACGTTTGACAAGCACAATATTTTCTATGTCAAAAAAAAATTGTTGCAAAATATTTTTTATTTTCGAAAAACTTCCGGATATTGTTATATTAATATACTACTTTAAAGTTCTATTAAAAACCAGACCAGGTCATTAACAAGCGTCCTCCTATTTGTACGCAATATTTTGACATAATCTAGGCCGCTAGGCAAAGCAGCGTCTCAGACACTAAAAAATGATAACAGAATTGTTGGTCTTATGTTATTATAATTGGAACGTTGCCAATTTTATTTTCCATCATCAATTTTGTATTAATAAAATAAATAATATAATAACTTGATGAAATTGAAAAGAAAATTGACAACTTAAGGCCAAAAATTTTGGCATAATATTTTAGTAGCCGTTTTATGTTTTTTAATTGTTCCAGAAATTTATGTTTGTAATTGTTATATTGTTGAAGAATGAAAAGAACATACGAGTTAGAGGAAGGTGAATGTGAGGATTCTCCAACTGATAACAAAAAAACATGCTACGATGACGATAACGTTGATTTTGTAATTGATAAAAACTGCGTGGAGGAATCAGAAGATTTATTCGTTACATGTGAGGATTCGGCTAATGGCGATAGCGATTGGGCGAAGAATTTGTCATTGCTCGACGAAAGCGTAATTATCGGATTTTCATTTTTAACCATTGTTATTTTTCTAGACAATTAGTATTGAAGATAAAAAGAATAGAAGGAATGGTCCTGAGTGTTTTAACTGTAGTGGTCCGCACAATATCAAGGATTGTAAGCTTCCTAGGGATTTTAAGAAAATCAATGAAGCTAGGATGAAACAGGCCAATCGTTCGAATAATAAAAGGTAGAATTTTATAGTTCTAAACGGTAATTAATAAACTGCGAAGAGTTTTGAAACAAATAGTACATTGTGACTGTTCAACGAAATTTGTTTTAAAATGGTTTAATTTTTCTTATTAAGATATCATGAGGAAGAAGACGATAAGAAGCCGAAGTATAAACCAGGTCGATTAAGCTCTAGATTAAGAGACGCTTTGAACATTGGGCCTGATGATATTCCTGAATGGATATATAGAATGAGGAAAATGGGATTTTATAAAGGCTATCCACCAGGGTACTTAAAGAAGGCTATAATTGTATGTGATCATTAATATTTTCTTATTACGTCATATTTATATTTAGAAATCAGAAACACTTCAATTCCACCTTGATTCAAAAAACCTAGACATACCAGAATCTGTAAATGCTTCTGAAATGAGTTTGAAGCCTAAACCTGCACCAGTATTAGATCAAAGTCGAGTTCTATACTATATGGGTTTTAATAACACATACAGGGCTCTTCGGGATAATGAAAGATTTCAAGTCCCACCTTTCAAGTTATTCTGTGAGATGCTACAAGAGGTAAATTTCAAAACATGCGCCTCTTGAATTTTTTAAAATTTAATAAATAGGAAATCAATATTAATCATGAAAAATCTGAAAGGCAACGAATCTTCTTTGAAGCACAAAAGTCTGTGAACAATGAAATTATAATTTGTGACTCAAATGAAACATCAAACGAAATAGATGAGGATGTAATTTTTATTGATAAAAACGGTGATACTGCTACTGCTGAGGATCTGAAAACTCCTGAAAAACCATCAAGTCCTATCGATAATTCTTCATTGGTTTGTTTTTTACAAGTTTTTTAAAAATTAATATTTAAAATTTCAGGGTGATTCTGTATCATCAATTAGTGGAACTTCTGTAGTATCACGACGAGATCTTAATGGATTATGGAAAACAAAATCATTACCAGAATTAGATAAATTTGCAGTTGGTATTCTACCATTCGAAGCGAATGAAGAAATATGTGGAGAACGTGGAATATTTAAACGGCTTATCGGAAAGATTAAAGATTATACGGGAATCGGGAAACCGACGAAATGATATTTTTGTCGGTATTTTTCTTGTTTTTTTAAAGTTACTGTACAGATACCATCGCTAAGTATATAATTTATTGAAGAATGGTGACGAAAATCTTATCAACAATGATGACAATTCATTTTTATACTCTTACTATTATTATGATTATTATTTGAAGCTCTTATTTATTCAAAACACATTTATATCATTCTTAATGCATTTATTTCCTTAATTCATATTATCATTTTCCTTTTTTTTTCGATCTCCATTCAACTCAAATATTCTTCTTCGTAGAATTTTATTAATAAAGAGTTATTTTTCCAATAAATAGTTTGGTTTTATTTTAGGCTCAATTATGACAACTGTTAAATCATTCGTCGATGGATTGCTTTCATCGCACAAGGTTGTTGTTTTCAGTAAAACTCATTGCCCATATTGTCATAAGGTTTAACTGTCTTGTATAATTGCATTTAAGTAATAATTATATATTTAGGCACGTGCGGCACTGGAATCGGTAAATGTAAACCAAGATATGCTTAAATGGGTTGAAATTGATCAACGCAATGATTGCAGTGAGATTCAAGATTATTTAAAGGTATAATCTAATTTTCTTTTACGGTCTATTGTGAATTTTTCAGTCACTAACTGGTGCCCGGTCTGTGCCCCGCGTATTTATCGCGGGAAAATTCTTTGGGGGCGGTGATGATACCTCGGCCGCTGCTAAAAACGGAAAATTAGCAAATCTTTTGAAGGAAGCTGGAGCTGTTTGAATATAATGTTTCTTGGAGTAGAAGTTATAGAAATTGTAAATGTTTATTTATATACAAAACTGAAAATATAACCCGAGATTGTAATATCATTATTGTTATGAATACATAGAGCTTATGAGAATATCGTCTTCATCCGAGTCTTGCTGAAAGATTTAAATATTAAACATTGAAAATTGGAAATTGGAAAGAAAAACATTACCTGAAGTATATGATGGCCCCGGCGATTTCGAAAAGCTACCTTGTTCTGAACTTTTCGCCGATACATTAGAATTACAACTGTTATGGAAAGAACGGCTAGCGCTAGGAATAGTACGAGATAATCGGATATTTTGAAAGAAGCCGATGAAGCTGTTGTAGTTGTCGTTGTTGTTGTGGTTTGTGTAGGATTTGCAATATTAGGGGATTTGTTTTCCTGGACTATATGACTTCCAAATTTTTGACGACCCGTATACCTTAAATATCTTAATGGTTCTTTGTTGGCTTCAAGGTATTCTTATAACATGTTAAAATTTGAGAATTTTTTAAAGCTCTTATCTTTTTGTGAATCCAAATTTTATTTAAAATATCGTTATAGATGCGGATAGACGAAATTCGAATATTGAAGAGTTATTCGCACTAAATTATGAGATATCAGGTAATGTTTGCTATTCTCCTTATATTCGGCAGCAAAAAATTAATTTTAAAACGATTAAAATAATAAAATATTGGTGTAGGTTATTGAAAAATCTGGTTTAAAGCAGCATTCCGAATAATAAAAAGGTCTCGCTTGCGGTCATGCCGATTTAATTTCCAATTTATTTATTGTCAAAGTGTAAGAAATTGACAAATCATTTTCAATATTTTTGAATTAATTTCAAATGGTCTCAATGAGGACGTGAAGAAAATTTCCAATTTAAATAATTTCGCTTTATTTCATCCTTTTTTGTTATATTTCGTCAAAATTTATAGTTCACGTTCTATTAGTTATTTTTATTTGAAATGATATGAAAATTAGAATTATCAATTTCTCACAACTTGATAATATTATTTCGCTTTTCTTATTTTTCATTATTTTTTGTTTTATCTCAATAAATTGGTTGTTACATTATTATAATAATATGAAAAAAAAGAAAATCGAAATAATAAACAAATTGGAAATTAATTCGACATGACCCCAAGCGAGATCTTTTTATTATTCGGAATGCTCCTTTAAACCTGCTTTTTCAATAACCTACACCACGACAATATTTTTTATCTAATTATGGACTGGTATAGTACTCTAGAGTTTTAATACTCACGGATCGCAGTTCCATTCATCCGAGCCATCAGTGCATTGAGCAATGCCATCGCAGAGATCATAATGTGCTATACATTCACCATTCCGACACGCCCATTCCCATTCACCTACAAAAAAAAATTGGGTACAATTTCCACTAGCGTTGCTCACGTTGCGGAAGAACAGGTCGTTCGGCGATTTGATCAATATTCGATTGTGGTTGCTGTAGTAGATATCAAGTAAATTTTCGCTAAAACTTATCAAACCTGCGCATTTGTAATAGATATGGTGACAATCAGCAACGATAGCAGAAGCTGCTGATTGTCGAAATAAACCAATTTTCGTCTAGTCATTAAACGTTTAATTATTGAGTTGGAAGAGCATAAGAATATGCAGAATATGTATTTGCTTGTGGTGTGTATTTGGGGTGGGTGCATGTCTGTGTGCATGCACATTTATTGATTCTGTGTATGATGAAATCTAGAAGATGTGGAAAAGAGCGCGACATCTGTAATTACTACATCAGAAATTCATTTGAACAATTAACTTCTATTTTCTTCTTTGTTTTGAATTTATTCCAGATTAATGTGAATTAATGTTAATTTGCTAAAATTAGAAAAAAAAACAATCCCGATTTAGGCACCGTTTTGGTTTAGACCTATTGTAACACGATATACATGATTCATATAAATAGCATATATATAAAATCTGAATGATTCACAAATATTTACAACCAAAAAATAAACAAATTTGGAAATTGGCGGGGGACGTAGATTCACTAAATTTAAATAGGGATTAAGCCATTCAATAATTTAATCTTGACCATCTTGTCCGAAATCGTTCTTGAATTGTTCTAAACGATCCAAGTCTGCGCTATTGACTGTTGGCTTCACAGATGAAAGAGATCTTGTTAAATCTTGCATAGAAAGCATTGGTTCAGCTAGCTTGTCACTGGGAACATCAAGCCAGCTCATTGCAATCGCATCCTTATCACCGGGGCTGCATGGCGACAATAGATCATGCACAGTAATATTCGGATCTTTTGGTGATGGACCAGAAACTCGTCTGAATTATTTTTTTAAATATTTGAGATATTGAAAAATCCAACTTGAAGTGAGTGGCAGACTGAACCCGTCGAATTGGTTGCATCAATGCATCTTTAACCAAAATGCTAATATCATATCCCGAAAATCCTTCTGTTTTTTGGGCCAGGATCTAAAAAGAACATATTTTTGGGTTTAAAACATTGTATATCTAAAAAAAATTTTTATAGAAAAATATCGATCACATTTTGAAAATTCACATTGATACAGTATTAAAGTGCGCGCTAAATGATACTAAAATAATCCTATAGTAATTAATTAACGAAAATTTATAGTGCGACCTTAAAAGAACATAAACAGAGAATATGCAAATAAGTTTCGTCCATTTTATAACAAACCTTATAATCCGAATCAGATAAGGTGTTCATATTCTTTCCAACATCAATTCGGAACATCTCTTTCCTGGCATTGATATCTGGTAGGGGAATGTAAATTCTTTTTTCAAAGCGCCTACAATAAAATCTTTATAACCATTCATTAAACATAATCACAAACCTTCTAATAGCGGCATCGAGAATCCATGGAATATTTGTTGCTCCAAGTACCAATATTCCTTCATTATTCAATCCAACACCTTGCATTTGGACCATAAACTCTGTCTTGATCCTTCTAGCAGATTCACTTTCATTGTCGGATCTAGCCGAGCACAAAGAATCAATCTAAACCGGAAGAAACAAAAATTATATAAGCAATTCAATTAAACCTCATCAATAAATATAATCGATGGCTTATGATCTCGTGCCAACGCAAACAAGTTCTTCACCAATCTGGAAAAGAAATGCCAATCAACATTACAATTTCCAATCAATTCTACTTTTCCGATTCTCCCAACCATTTCGACATCAAGTCAGACGAAGAAACCGAAAAGAAGGTCGAATTGTCGGCTTCAGTGGCCACAGCTTTCGCAATATACGATTTACCAGTTCCCGGTGGTCCAAACAGTAATATCCCTTGCCATGGCTTTCGGTTACCTGTAAATTTCCGACTTAATTATTGATGCCATTTTGGTTTCCATTTAGTCTTCGCAGTTAATTTTTCATTTATTCGTTTTCTTGAACAGCTAACGCGTAGATAAAGCAACCAGTAGGCTCCTCTGCGTCTTTTCCAAGAAGACTCACACTCACCGAAAAGCCTCTAGTGTCACACAAAATAAGCGGCACATGTTTATTATGTGAGCTCTTTTTTGCCGCGCTACTGAATTCCACTCTTTTCTTGAAAAACACACTCAAAAATCTCCAATTCTATTAGTTGAATACATTTTTCACATTTAATTTCAGAAAAATGATTGGAATCTTCAATTCGTCTGAAATTGAAGAGGCCTATGCCAACTTAACACACACTTCCGCCCCGGCTCCGATCCTAGCTGTTGCTTTTGGTATTGTGAGCATCGTTGGAATTGTTGGCAACACTGTTCTTCTGGTATATATTACTTGCCAAAAGCTATATCAGAATTTTATTTCTTCCCATTTTATTGCACATCTATGTTTTACCAACCTAGTTGCCTTAGTCGTTCTTGTTCCAATTATTTTATACAACTTATTTACTGGCGTCAATCTGTTCCAGTCAAACAATTGGCTTTGTCGGACACAAGTAAATAAAAATAAGCATTCATGGATAAAGAAACTATTAACTATTTCAGGTATCATTAACAGTCACAGTTTGGACCGTTTTGGCGCTCATGAACCTATGCATCGCTGGAGTTCATCTTCTAACATTTGCTCGAATTCACTACGAACAACTGTTCGGTTTGTCACCAATGAAACTGTGCATCCTCTCTTGGATAATATCATTCATTCTGGCACTTCCCACAATCACAAATGGACATGTCGTAATATACGGACCTAGCGTGCGCACATGTGTATTTTCTCACTCCGATTCCGGACTCAAGTTCCTCACATACGCATTAATATTTGGTGTTATTATACCTGCCGGGTTCTCGTCTTATGCCTATTTCCGCATCTTACAAATTCTATTCCATAGCCCAATTGTCTTTCAATCACTAGGATTATATAAATCCCGTTACCTTGTATATGCTTTCCTATTAAGGTAAAACGAAACAATATTTTACGATAAATCAATACAATTTCAGCCCTTTCTACACGGTTCCCTTCTACGTTCTCACTGCTTTAAGCCCAGCCGATCCAATGCGAATGAGCCAGGAGACTATTTGGCCAGCAGCATGCACGTTCGTCGCATTTGTTCCCTGTATTATAGCTCCCGCCTTGTATGGTGCGAGTCTATTTATAATCAAGGAAGAAGACATGGCTCTAACGGCAAGAACACATAAAGCACCACCTGGCGCGTATCATCATGTTGCGCAACAGCACAATATGCAAGCACAGTTAATATAATTAGTAATTATTGAAATATTATTGAACCATTCCTGTACAGTTCGTATTAGTGCCAAACAATACGTCATATCTTTGAACGTTAATAAAATTATGATTTTTTTGTTTTTGTGTTGCTCAGTTTACTCAAATGCCAATAAAATATAATTTTTTTTAAATTTTCACAGAAGAGGTATGTAGTTTAGAAAACTATGAACGCTAATTGGTGATGCGAATAGTGGTAATTGAGGAAATGCTACGGCACGTCAACTGAAAAACTTGCAGCCAAGCGGCTCATATGCATATGTAATATTTTTGAAATTATAGAAATCGAACATTTCATTGGGCGTGCTACGTAAAAATCGTTTACATGACAGACTATAATTCTAGGATGCCATCGGATGATGAAATGGGATGTGCAAAAGAGAGACCGCAATCCAGATGATATTGATAATATTATAACAACTAGGAATTTTGGATATAAAAAGGTTTTAAATGGAAGGAATTAGTCCGCTGTAGAACAGAACGTGCTCCAAAGTATCCAGAGCAATTATTAATCGAACTTTTCGGATTTCCGTAAGATGATCACGAAATATCTTAACTACATGGAAAACTTCTAGGCCGATCAGGGCTTTTTGGAGGAACTCTAGGTGGATCAAAGACAGAACCAAAGAAAGGTGGTCGGATAAAATTAAGTTTTGGGTTTGGAAATACGTCCAGAAGAAGTCAACCACCAGGGCAAACTTGAAGAGGTATTCTCCGATTGCAAGAACGATGGCGAAAGCATTCCCCATTAAAAATCTATTGGGGAAGGCACAACTCGTTTGTAAGAAAACAGTTACCCGATAAAATATAAGGTAAATTTAATGGGAATGAACTCTAATAAAACCGTTCCCTTTACGATTCCCCCATAGTTTCTTGCAGTCGGCGAATGGAATCAAAGTAGATCAGCAGCTTATCACGACCAACAATAGAGATAGATTATTCTAGCATGGAAATATTTCATAAACATTATCGATAGGTATAAAACTTATTAGAATGCAAGTTAGGCATTAATTTACATCACCGTCAGGTAGATGGGAAATGTAAAAGCTATAAAGAAAACTACTCATATAAAATATTAAATCATGACAAGATATTCTTAATGATCACATTTAAAAAAACGACACTAACAAATTGGCATAATTGTAAACAAACACAATTGCTTCTTTTTCTTCTAGAAACATTACAATTTCAAAATTTTGTACATTTCTACTGGACAATTATTCTTTCCCTAACTCACCATTAAATAATTAACTTTCATCTTACAGTTCTGCAGGATAACAATATAACTCTTCGAATTTTAACTATTTTGTACCGCTAATTTTTTACAATAGTAAAAAGAAAATACATTCCGTGAAGAGTAAGATGATTATACCTGTGAACAACTGTGGAAACTTGATTGGCAGGATAACCGCTTCTTTCAAAGCCTCTTTAGCTCCTTCAAGACCCGCAATATCCGACCATTTCACGTTTGGCTTTTCCATAACGATAGCCCCTGATAATTTATCTTGCAGTTTCTTCTTGTCATTGTCTTCATCGGAATCACTATCCTTTCCATCCTTAATTTATAAGTTACAATAAAGATCCATTTATTAATTCAAACCTTCACTGGTTTCCTCTCCTTTCCCTCCTTTAAAAACTTTTTGATCTGTTCTGCTCGATTTAAATAAGTTTCTACTTTTAATCTAATAGCTTGCTTTTGTTTTTCACCTTGTGACTCATCTAAAATCATTTAAATTTTGACAAAAAACCCACAAAGTTATACATTTTATAGCATGTAAGAAGTATTCTATAGCTTGATCATAAAATCGAAGAGCAGCGTCATATTTACCGGCTGTATCTTCTTCAGTAGCTTTTGTCACTAATTCAATGGCTCTCTAGTAAATTTGTAAATAGATGTTGTTAATTACAATAATTACCTGAAGTGAAGTAGATGACATTCCGATCCTCTTGAAGAGTCACCTTTTGATCGGAAAACTTCTATAAAATAAAACTTATTAAGCGCATTGAACAATAGACAGTCTTGTTATTACAAATATATCGATCATGATAAAAATTTCTTTTTTTTTACCTATATTTCCTCATAATTATTTTTATTAAAAATCAATATTAGATTTTTGAAAAGGTTCAGTTTACATTAGATCACTATGAGTCATTACATAAAATTAAGCGTTTTGTGAAGAAAACAACGAGGCACAAAAATCATCGTGTTCGTAGGATTTGAATTGGCGCGCCGACAGCTTACGCAACACGCGGCGCTTCTCAGGTCCGCAATTGCCGCGAAATTATTTTGGAGCGAAACAGAGTGCGGATAAAAGAAGCACAGAACGCGAGTGAATGCAAAGAACCGCTCGCCACACGCACAAACGGCGAGACATTTCAGTCAGATCAACTTGAACGCTAAAACCGGGGAGCAAAGAAAGAGACGGAAAATCGAAAACAAAACAAAGCCGACAACACTTGGATGGCGGCGGTGGCGACGGCAAAAGCGTTACGATGTTGGTGGCGATTCAGTCGTATAGATGCGAGGATGTCAGCGAGTGTGGCGGTCGCTGTTCTCTAGATAACACGGAAAGAAGTGAGGAGGACGACGAGCAGAAGGAGCACCGTTGTCGTATGTGTGGCATCAATTGGCGGCCCCATCGCTGTAAAAGAGGGTTTTATATGTGTCTGTTCCATGCTTTCTCTGTTTTGCGCATTTGCTTGCATATACATGTCTTTGGACTGCTGCTGCTGCTGCTACTGGCTGCTGTTGTTGCTGTCCGAACCCTCGAAGAAAACAACGACAACAAAAATGCTGAACACGACGTGCCGTCTGATCCGATCCAAACTGTTCCATTGTTGCATTTAACTATTTTTCCGCGATTTTTCAATAGTTTCTCATTTGAATTCGTATTTTTCTTCTTCACGCTCTTTTTTAAATCTTATTTATTTTTTATTTATTATATTTGTAATTTTTTGAGTCATTTATTGTGCAGCGCCTTATCGGGCTGTTTTTCGCCGTCGTGGGGTGTGTAGAAATCATTTTTTGAATTGATTTTGGCATCCGGGTACGAGGCGGAATCATACGAAGCGCGACTGACGACGACGCTGAAGACGACGACGACTCTCCGTCAGTATGCGCCTTATGGGGTGCGTCGGCGCTGGCGCTGATGCGGAAGAGCGCGAGGCGCGGAAGGTTAACAAGCACATTGAAGAGCAGTTAGCCAAAGATAAGCAGGTAATGATGGGCCTTATTTCTGATATCCTTCAAATCTAGACTTGTTTTGTTGTCCTACAATTTGGGCTAATCATTTTCGCTATAATTGCGGCTCATTTTGAATGCCATAGTTGCCATTGGAATAATTGTGCTCTTGTTGTTGTTGTTGTTGTTCTCATCGAGAAAGATATCGATTGAATTGATATTGATGAGAGCAACGGCCGAACCATTGAAGATGAGCGGCAATTGGATAGAAATGTGTAACAGCTCACGTCCGGGGTTTGAATGGATATAAATGGGGTTAAAAACAGGATTCAAATGGTGATGTTGTTTCAGGTGATGCGAGCGACTCACCGTTTGCTGTTGCTGGGCGCTGGTGAAAGTGGTAAAAGTACCATTGTGAAACAGATGATTATTCTACATATCAATGGTTTCAATGAGGCTGAGAAGATGGAGAAGATTAAAGATATTCGAAGGAATATCCGTGATGCCATGCAGGTAAGGATGTGTAATTCAATCATCATCATTATCACCATCATCACCATCCGGGCTCAGCTCCCACCGCCACCCTCTCCTTTTAGTTGTTGTGCTGCCAAGGCGATTTTTTTTGGCGGCAGATCGTCGGTCTTCTTATTTGAATTCGCACATAGACATGCATTCTCGGTTTCTTGTTTCTCTGGAGCGATGGATAGGAGAAGGAGGATTGAAATAGAGTTAATATTCAATAGACATAAACTCATGAACATATTCGATGTCTGCCCCGCTGGCTTTTCTTCCAGTATTTGTTGTTGTTTTTTTAGCCCCGTGTTTCTTTGGTTGCTTCATCTTCGTCGTCTCCATTCTATCATCATCATCAACAACAACAACAACAATTGAAGAAGGAGAATGGAGGAGAGGCGAATAGGAAAGCAGAAATTTGGACAAGGGGGGGGGGGTCTATTTTTAGCAACAAGGGGTCTCGGTTTTTTTTTTAATCGATTTTTTGAGACTCCCACTCTTTTGTTTTGCATTTTCTAGTCTCTATTTCTTGAAGAGCCTTGACGATTTTGGAGGGAAATGATGAGGATGATGTTGATGATGAGATTGAACTGGAATATACTGATAGTGGAGATTGGTGTTGCAGGTTATACTGAAAGCAATGAATGAAATCGAACCCAATGTTTCACTTGATGACCCAAGTACTGCGGTTAGCCGAGATTATATTCTTGGTGTTAACAATGATCCCGATGAGAACTATCCTCCTGTTAGTTTATTTTTTAAAATGGTTATATTTGGTATTTTGAAATTGTAAATTCCACGAATTTTGGATTAACCTTAATAGGGGAAACGTTATTTTATAATTAATTCAAAGATAACATTATTTGGAAGTGACATGCAAAAAAGTTAATATCTTAAGGAAATTCACAACACCATTTAATGTATTAGAAATGGTACATTTTCACTGTTCACGTTAATGAATATTATCAAATTATTATAAGAAAATTATAGTTCATTTTCAACATTTTTGGAGTTATTTTTATATGGTATCAATGAAAACGAGAAACAAATTAAATTTATTTTAATAATTTCTCTTTATTTAATTGTTCTATAGTTGTCAAATTGACAATACGACAGAAATCTTTGCAAATCTTTCAATTTTGAAATATAATGATCCATATTACGTAACTTTTTCCCTTTTTTCCTTTATCGACAAGACTAAGTCGGATTGCTTTATCGTTATTCCTACCAAACATTAAACGTCATCGCAAATAATTATTATCAAAATATAAGAAATTGAAAATTCAATTTCAACATTTTTGAATTATTTTCAATGGTCTCAAAGAGATCATGAAACAAATATTCAATTTATGTTAATAATTTCTCTGTTTTTCATTATATTTCTTCAAAATTTCTAGATCAAATCAGATTTATTACTTTTATTTTTTATGAAAATAAACTTCGAATTGTCAATTTCTTATAATTTGATAATATTTTGGCCTTAAAATAATGATTAGAAAGTACGTATTCGAACTTTGCCGACTTTGCATTTCATGAGAAATAATATATAAAAACTATAAAGATAGATTAGATGATAATAGCTGTTTCGCTGAATCATTAATATTCTATTTATTAAATAATATTTACTGTTTTCACGATAATGTGCCTCATTTAAGGTGCTAGAGGCAAAAATTTCCGATACTTCTTATAAAATCTAGTTTTTTACAAAATAATTTAAGACAAATCTAGTAATTTTACTTCAAAAATGTGAAATATTCATATACGAAATCTTTATTTACAATCTATTTTTCAAAAATAGATGTGGAAGAGGAAAAAATTTTGGTGTCGTTTTGAATGTTGTAAACTTTATTTGTTATTTGTACCAATTGTGGCACATATGTTGGAATCATTTTTCTTTTTACATTATATTTATTAAACCGTTTTAAATTGATAAAGACTACAATTTTCAATTTAATCTTTATTATATAAAATTTACTTAATTTCAATTTAAGCGTTATTATATCTGACATTTTGTCTATTTATTATCGTGTAGGTTTTCTATCCTTTGGTTTTTGGGTAGTACCTAGTTTACTTGTTAAGCGCTTTCTCTCAAAGGTTATTTAATATTTTTCAAAATTTTTTTAAAAATAATAAAAAGAAATAATGTTAACTTATAGAATTGTGTTAGACGTTTAATTTTTGTTTATTTGTTATCTAACTTTATTAAACAGTAGTATAATACTGTTCTACGTAGGATATAACCACAACCAATCTTATTTTACAATAAAAAACCATTCATTTTGTCGATTTATTTTTTCATGATTAAGTATTTCACAGGATTTTCACAGGCACGTTTTTTACTATTATTAAGTAGAAAATGAAAATGTAACTTCTGTGATTTTCCTAACCACGCAGAAAGATTTCTATTATATTTTAAATAGAAGAAATTATTCCGGTAAAATATGCGCTAATTATTGATTAGAATTTAGTCTATTTAAAAACTTTGCAACGCGTTAATAATTGACTCTTAATTTTGAAATGCCCTGGAATTTATCTCTCAAATATACTCTTTAGAATCATTAAAATTATTAGTAACAGTATTTCTGAAATAGTTGAGGGATTATTATTATCAAATTAGAAATTGGAAGACATGGAAGACCAAAATGATTTATAGAATTTTTATTTTGTTCTTTTCTCTAAATTTAGCTAATTATAATGAAAAATAAACTGATTTCGTCTTTAAAATTAACCAGAATCGGTGGAATTTTCTGCTATGTGTTTTGTTGTATTAACAAGTTAAATGTGTTGGAAAAAATATTTAATGACTACTAATTTAGATGGTTTATTTAGAAATAAATTAGATGCAATTACATTTTATTTCATATTTTCAGGAATTTTATGATCATATCAAGAAATGTTGGACGGATAAGGGTGTTTTGGCGTGCTATGAGCGAAGTAGTGAATATCAACTGATCGATTGTGCAAAATAGTAATAAAATAGTGGATTATTATGATTTAAAAATTGATGTTTTTCAGTTTTCTCGATAAAGTGGATCTAGTGAGGCAGTCGAATTATGATCCATCAGAACAGGTTTGCTTAATTGTGAAAACTACCCATGCTAGTTTTTAATATTAGGATATTCTGCGGTGTCGTGTAATGACAACTGGTATATTTGAAACTCAATTCGAAGTTGATAAAGTCCGATTTCAGTGAGTTTTCAGCTTTTAATGTACTTTGATTTGTGAAATATTGCTTTTAGTATGTTTGATGTTGGCGGGCAGAGAGATGAACGGAGGAAATGGATTCAATGTTTTAACGACGTGACGGCTATAATATTCGTGTGCGCATCGTCCTCATATAATTTGGTGTTATGGGAAGATGCAACTCAAAACCGATTAAGGGAATCGCTATCTTTGTTTAAGAATATTTGGAATAATCGATGGCTGAAAACAATATCAGTGATATTGTTTTTAAATAAGCAGGTATTTTATTAATTTAAGCATAAGATTTTATTTAAAATTGACGCCAGGATTTATTATCGGAAAAAATAAAAGCAAAGCGATATTTACTTGAATCATATTTTCCGGAATTTGCCAATTACCAGCTTCCGAATGACGCAGTTTACGACAATGGAGATGATAAAGACGTTGTGAGAGCCAAGTATTTCATCAGAGGCGAATTTTTGGTTTGGCGTATCGGAATTGTCTAGAATTGAAATATTGCGTTTTAGCGAATATCAACAGCCGGGGATGGAAGGCATCATTGTTATCCGCATTTCACGTGTGCCGTTGATACGGAAAATATTCGTAGGGTGTTCAATGATTGTCGGGATATCATTCAGCGAATTCATCTGCGTCAATATGAGCTTCTTTAACTTGGAGCCACTGCGTATTGTGCCTTATTCTGAGTCGCATTTTGTGTGTTATCATTTGAAGAAGAGGAAAGTTGAAGGAAATGAAACAAGACAATATTGATTTGAATTATATCTCTGAGTATCGTTCCGATTTAATGTATAGTTATCATTATTGAATAGCTTTTTAATTATTGTTTTCTTTCTTTTATTCTCGTTATTTTTTGAAACGAAATATCAATTATGCCTGCTTTTCTTGCCCAAAATTTGGTTGATAGATATGTACTTTTTGTACTGTTTGTCAACTCGCCAGAACCAGAACCATTCAATCTATAACAGATCAATTGACCTCTTTTTCTTTGTTTTAACCAAAGATCTGAAAATGTGCAACTTTTTAACGCCGAAACCCTTTTAAGAATCCCGCTCTAATTGTTGTGAAAAGCTTAGTTTGAAAATAATTTTTGAAGCTCTAGTTTTTCGCGTATTTGGATAAGGAAATATAATATTCAGAAGTTGAATAATAATTAGTTGTGCGGTTTTATTTTTAACTGTTAATTAACGTAAATAGGATCAGTTTTTGAATAATTTGCAAGGGAATCGTTGAATTGTTTTAATAACTGATTATAGAAGCTCAAACTGTTTATATTTTGTGATATGATTATTTTTAAATTTTATTCGTATTTTTGTTATTTTGGGAATAACAATACCAACTATCATTGACCGTTTTTTGATGATTCGTACATTTCTTCCTCGTTAGTTTAATAATAAGGTTTGAATAGTCAAGTAATTTTCGCTTTAAATATTGTCAATTGGTTTCTTTGATTTAAACTTATTAGATTAGGTATTTATGTTATTATAGTTAATCGAATTTTTGTTGCTTGCTTGGTTCTGTCTTCAATTCATTGGATATTACTTGCCTTTAGTGATCACAACCTTCTTGCTTCTTCTTCTTCTTTTCTTTTCTCTTCTTGAAAATATCAGTGCATTTGCAAATGTTTCTGGTTGTTTTGTTTTTTTTACTTTAATTAATTGATTGCTAGGATTTAAATGGATTCACCTTGTGAATTTCATGCCTCACATGAATACCACCTCTCTTAAATTAACATTTAATATTTGATTATTTGATGCTTTATTAATTGATTACTTGAACATGATGTATTTATTATTTTTATTGTTAGAATGCAATTTACTTTGCTATTTTGTATCAAACTATGTTTAAATGATCACCAAAGCCTTTAATTATTTTTTAATGTTCCATTTATTTCTAAAAAAAAGCTCGAGACTTTAATACACGCATGCTAGTCGAAAATTATGAACATCTTGGAAATTCTACGTCATTTAATTATTTGATACATTTTTTTGTTTTGTTGTTTTGGTTGTTTGAAATGGCAATGATAACAACAAGATGAATCCTCAATTTTATTCATGTTTAGCTTTATTAATATTATTGTTTTTAAGACAAAAAAGCAGCAACAAAAACAGAACCAATAGATGGATATTGTTTCCAGCAATTTTGAAGATGTTTCGTTTACAAAAATTGGCCTGGATACAATATCTATTTAGTATCTGTTTGATCCTATTTTGTACGTGCCCCCCGACACTATAATTTTGGATGAGTAATGTTCTTTTGTAATCGAATCTTTATTGTTTGTTTTATTTTTTTAATTTTTCCACAACGAGGATATTATCGTAGGCACTGCAATCATCCTTTTTCACCGCAACGTGTAATATATTTAAAGATTATTATTATTATTATGTTTTATTTGAATAAAATAATAAAAATTGAAATATACATTTGTTTTATTTCGTCGGTTGTGGATTGTATTGAGGAGCGGATGATCTTCGTGAGTAGATTCTGTATGGATTTTTATTTAATCAATTTGAATATGAGCTTATAATATTTCGAATATACTCTGATACAAAAAGTCTGCTCCATTTCACGTCGTTCTAGTCAAACTATTTCTGAATGGTTCTGGAAGATCGACCTGAGGAATGAGATTAGAGATTAAACCTACACATAAAACCAAAATGTGATGATGTTTACGTACTAACGGCAAGAAATACACAAGACAAGAAGGCTACATTTTATTTGACGACAGTACGTAAACAACGCCAATTTTTCACACCTGGTTCGATGTGCCGGTTTAATATAATGAGTAGAAAGAGAAAACGGCTGGCTTGCTTCCAAGAAGGTTAGTGCACAACGACGTTGTTGTAATGACACACAATAAAGAAGGAAAATAATTAATCCATGAAACAGAGTGTATTCGAATAATGGAATTGGTCCCCCATCGCCCTAATTTACCTATTAAGTACAAAGAGTTGAATGCAGAAAATTGGAATGTAGATGGCTGTAAATGCAAGAAGAAGTCCTTTGCGGTCTAAAAGATTTTAAGAGAATATGGATTATAATAATTGAATTTCTTACTCGAAATCCATTTGTAAGGGTCTTCGGAAGTCAACGCCGACTTCTCATCCTCAACCGTGCCATCGTAATTAGCAAGCCATGCAATGACGACAACAATGGCTGCCAGGAAGCGGCCAACCTGAAAAACATTTGCGCGGTTTCTATAAAGACCAAACGACACAAACTGTCACGACGACGGTTAGCAGAATCGGGCGGATTCGATGTGTTCGCATGGCGAAAACAAGAGCAATAATGAAGGCGATGAAGAGTATGAAGAATATGATGAAACCAACGAGGTAATGGTTCGAGAACTGTTTTCCATTGCTCCAGTAGTAGATGAGTGATCCAAACAGGCCAACACAGAGCAAAAAGTCAAATAATACTGATAGAATCAGTAGTATCTGAAACATGTTTATAATAAAACGCTGGTGATTTATTTACAAGTAAAACAATCGTTAGTCGGGCTCAGGAGCAGTTACACTCGAAATTAAATTTCTCACCAAAAAAACTGGAAACGATTTTTCGGTTTTTAAATGCGTCCTACTTGCGTTATAATAAAATTCAAGTCGCTTAGTCAAGATAATTTTGTTAATTTTTAAAGATAATTATAATTATTTTAATCGTTTCATGTTCTTCAAAAATACGCAACCTAGCGGCCTTTTCGTTGTAAAATCGAACGTTATTTCAAATGTCTGACGTGATTTGCTGACTTTTTCATTATTTTAAACGACAAAACCTTAATATGGAAATGAATAAGTAAACGTAAAGCTGAATATCCCGTTTCTCCATATCAATTAAGTCGAAAAAAACCCTATTTAAAATAAAGGAAATCGTTAAAAGCAGCAGAGAGCTACGATTGTCCCCCTAGTACAGTTTCCTATCCTTTAAGGAACCAAAGAGGGATACTCGTAGTGAAAGTTCTTGCGCCCGGGGGAAGAAAGGTGTCAGCAGCTCTTTTGTGAGCACAAACTCATTTCCCAATCCTAATCATTCTCCCAACTCGGATAGTCGGTCATCGTCAGAAGATGAATTAATATTTGAGTATACAGGCGCGCTACATGTATAAATATCAATATATTGAGTTAAACACATTGTTCCATAGTTCAACCCTACTCCGATCTCTAGAACTTGAAAAGTCAATAAATCAAATTAATTGTTCCATGATATTGCAGCATACATTAAAGTTTTATATTGTCCTTTTCAGAGATCGGTGCCTAATGGAAGAGGAAAAAATTATGATGGAATGAGGTTCTCGTCTGGACGGTCATTCTTTTTTACGAAACTGGTCAACAAGGAGCACAGATTGCACAGATTTAAGAGGAATTGACGAAAAAGTTGTTTGTGGCCGTGTGGCCGCCCATCATTTTCTCTTCTTTTATTTCTCTTCCATTAGGCACCGATCTCTGAAAAGGACAATATCTCACTATTGGTTATATATTTGTAACAGTGTCGCAAGCCTGTATATTTGTAAGAGTAACAAGTAACGAAAGTGGAGATAAAACTTTAATAAAATACAAACAGCACGCCAAATCGTACTATCGATTATGCGATTTTTAAACGTGTCTGGAAATTTTTACGTCTTCATTACAATATAGTTTTTACTAAAATTTGATTAAAAATGTCGTAAACTATCTGAAAATACTAATAACTCTCCAAAAAGTTAGATTAAAGAATGTTTACTGAGCTTATTTTATTAGCATACTAGTTGGCGTGCAAACAGAAAACTAAAAATAGTATTTATTCCTAAAACAAAACAAAATCAACAATTTGTGCATATAAAACAGTATGAACAACAAACAATAACAATTAAACTATTTAAAAAATAAGACAAAATCAAAAGTTTGATTCAATAACTACGAAATTCCACTTTTGACGGTTGCCCATTTTTTAGCCAATTTTTTCCCATTAATTGCTTTAATTTTTAAGGTTCTTAAGAATTGTTTGGTGATGTTCTTTTTTATAAACCGGTAGCTGACAAAGTTATGTTATTTATAAAACAAAAATAAGTATATAAATTTTAATTTTAGACGTCAAACTAGTTGATCAAATTTTGTAGGAAAAAATTATGGTCTCGTTTGGGTTGAATGTTGCAAATTTTCTTTTCATCTTATCCATTTCCGCAATGGTGGCAATATCACATTTTTCTTCTTCTATTCGGAATATTTCTTGAAAACGAAAATATTTCTTTTTGTTTTATAAATAACATACCGTTGTCAACTATCTGAAGGCAATTCATTAGTACCTTAAAACATTAAAATATTGTTGTGGTGTAGGTTGATGAAAAATTAGGGGTAAAGGAGCATACCGGAAAAAAAGATGGTCTCGCCTGGGCTGGTGTAGATTTAATTTGCAATTTGTTTATTATTTCGATGCTAAATATAATAAATTATACCTAAAATTTTTATTATAATATATATTATTGTCCTTTTCAGAGATCGATGCCTAATGGAAGAGGAAAAATATTAGAATGGACTGATGATCTCGTTTGGATGAGCTTTCTTTTTAGACGGCCATTCTTTTTTACGAAATTATGGGCAATACATATTTAAGAGGAATTGAGAAAAATGTTTTTTATGGCCCCATCATTTTCTCTTCTTTTATTATTCTTCCATTAGGCATCGATCTCTGAAATGAATAATATGTTGATTTAACAACCAATTCAGTAAGAGAAAACAAAATTGTGATGAAAAAAGCGAAATAATAAACAAATTGCATATTAAATCTACACCAGCCCAAGCGAGACCATCTTTTTTTTCGGTATGCTCCTTTACCCCTAATTTTTCATCAACCTACACCACGACAATAATTAATTAAAAAGCATGGACCACCGATGAAACGTGGAATTTTGTAGCTATTTGGTCAAAAATTTTGGTTTACAAATAAATTAATAACACTAATGAAAATCTTTTAATTCATCTGCCAACATTGTCATAATATCATCATAATCTTGCGTGAATCCCTTTATGAAGCCTTCTCGAATATCTTTCTCATTTATAGCATAAAAACAGTCACTGATTAGGCGAGACGAGGCTTCATACGATCTGCGCGTGCCATTCTTGAATCGACCTTCTGTTTCTATCATCCACTGCTCGCTGTATTCCTTCAGCTTCTTTTCGAATAATCTCGTCACGTAAAGCGGTTGAATCATCTTATTAAGAGTTGAAGGCATCACGGCTACCTGCGAGCAATTGCGCATATCCTCCAATGAGTACGGGTTATTGTTCTTTGGCGGTGAATCGACGATGATCAATGACATACGGGGGTCGGGGTTGTACTCGGGTCTCTTCTTCCAGACGTTCACTATCCAATCGCTTATTAAATCACTGGTGACCCATCCGAGTTTATTGGTGCGCATTATCACGTTGTCCGGATAATTTCCTTTGGGGATGTACTTTCCTTTGAATATCACATAGGGCGGCAGTTTTTCGCCATTTTCCATTACTGATAATAGCACCGAGAACAATCGTTTTTCCTTTTCATCCGATGAATCGTCAATGTTCTCTTCATTCTCCACCATTAAATTGAAGGAGATTGGAACTTCGTAAAGATTGCAAACGTTGCACTGTTCCAAGCCATATTTCGATTTCCTGACAAATTCACGAAAGTCAAACAGTTGATACGCAAGATGGGAAATCTTAACGCCTTCAGTATTCGAAAAGTTCCTCGCCGACAGATTGTTCCGCCTAAAGAACCGGCTCACCCACGATCTGCTGCACTTAAAGCCCGACATGCCGTGTTCCCCAGCAATCTTGCACGCCACTTCCTGCACATTCTTGTACGACATCATAGTTCCCAATCGTTGCTTCTCGAGCACGTACATAACCAGCTGATGCTCCACCAACATCCAACGCGTTTGAAGTTTATTTTCTTTATTTACAGATTTTTTTTCAGGATCTTCTATTGCTTCCATTCGCACCTTCCAACGATACAATAATCGCTCCGGCATTTCGTACTTTTGAGC
Source organism: Caenorhabditis plicata (assembly GCA_963931815.1). NCBI lineage: Eukaryota > Metazoa > Nematoda > Chromadorea > Rhabditida > Rhabditidae > Caenorhabditis > Caenorhabditis plicata. The sequence goes on along the minus strand of OZ007492.1, from coordinate 17,780,770 downwards.
TGTGCGCTGGATTCCGTGAAATCTCGCATATGACATACATTTCAATTTCGTTTCCATCGAATGTAATTTGAATGAATTTAACATCATCGTCTATAAAAAGCTCATAAATGATTGAATATTATGTTTTTTGCTAATTTTTCTTATCAGTTTCTTCAAGTGGTTTATCCTATTGTCATTCTCTGAGATCGGTGCCTAATGGAAGAGGAAACAATTAGGATGGAATGAGGTTCTCGTTTGGGCGGCCTTGGGGCAGCACACATTGAAGAGTGCCTGCGCCCGGGGGCTGGCCTGTCAGCAGAGTGTAAGCAGCTCTTTTGTGAGCACAAACTCGATTCCCTTTCCTCATGACTCGGATAGTCGGTCATAGTCGTGTGGCCGTCCATCCGAGACTATCATTTTTTCTTCTTTTTTTGCTCTTCCATTAGACACCGATCTCTGAAAAGGACAATGTTGGCAAGAGAGTTTAGAATACTTTGAAACACACTTAGTATTAAATGTATTTTTTAAATTAAATTTTTGCAGAATTGCAGAATGAAAGAAGCATTTTTGTTATAACAACAAAAATAAGTGCACTAACTTTTTTACCTCTTCCACGAGGTACCTTAAAAGGACAATATAATTCTATTAGTAATTTTATTGGTTTTAGGTTCGACAATGGAAAAATAAAAGCGAAATACATAAAAAATAAAAAAATTTTTATCAGGCAAAGCTGTCAATTAATACCAATTAAGCCCAAAATAATAGACGTATATTCACTTTTTAATTGACCAGTTTTTTTTAAAGAAGATGAGTAAATGCATCTAAACTATAGGAAGCAATTAATAATCAAACTTTGCGTTTTTTTGTTTATTGCGTAAAATAAAATCAATTAGTTGGTATCTGCGTACTTTGTGCATATATGCGGATTATTAATTGTATTACTTTTAAATGGAATGTGATAAAATACTTAAAAAACAACTTAATTAATCGATTAAGATAAATCTACAACATAAATAATGGTTATAGATTTTAAGAGCTTAATTTAAATCGAAAATTGTTTAATCAGGAAAATAATTTTAAAAAAAACAAAATTTTGACCGCATCCGGGGCTTATGCGCAGGCGTATTCCGCCTGCGCTATACTTGGGTTGAGGCTGATAGAACTTGCATAGATTCAAATCAGATTCCACATCACTACCACTCGGCCATCACACCACATTTGGATATGCAAATTAGATTGATGATTAGATGAGAACAATTAATATTCAATTTAAATGATCAAGATGTTGAACTTTCGCATTTTATTTTACGCAATAACCAAAAAACGCAAAGTTTGATTTTTAATTGCTTCCTCTAAACTATAAATGTATTTTCGTGAATTCACATGCAAAGTATGCAAACGGTACACCGCAATTATACACACTAGCAATTTATACGATTTATTTTTTAAAATAATTTATCAAACGGAATACTGAGTCAACATTTTAAATCCAGAAAACTATTCAATTCTTTACGGGAAACTCACAAATTACTTGAATTAATGCCAACACACGCAAGAGTAAAAAAAAAACTAACTAACCGATGAGGTCTTGTCAATTTTATAATGTTGCTGCGGAGAATAATTCATTATCATTATTTTTGATAATTAAGCTTCGAATGGAATATTAAACAGGAATCTGAAAATTGAGAAATGTCAGCTAAAGGAAGAATGATAACAATTTGAACAACCATCTTAACTAAAAGTACACAAAAATAAAGTAAAATGGCAAGAATTGTGTTGTTTTTATTTAAAAAAAAAACGAGATTAAAAACAACAAACAAGTATCGCAAAATATCGCATGACACTAAAAATCGTTTTTATTATTGTTATTGCCAATGAATTTTGAATGTGGAAGAAAAATATGTAGTGAGGTTCACTTTTATTAACAACTACTTTGCGGGGAAAGATGCAGAGACGTGTGATACAAAGAAACAGCGGACTGTTTTCTATCTTTTTTGCTGATTCAAACAGTGCTAGAACAATAGAGAAAGAGTCTTAAACATATCGGCCACGGCCGCTATTGTTAGTCTCTGTTTTTTTGAGTGAGATTAAACACACACGAATGACGAGGATGGGACTGTTGCGTAGACGTGACTGTGTGTCAAATGAACATTTTTCAATATTTAAGCGTGTCTTACTAATTTAGACGTATGATTGCCATTTAACATGATACGTCATTTTTTTCGAGCATGTCTTAAATTACATAAAAATATTCTCTTCTTTCCAAAATTTGCAACATGAGCATATTTTCTTAGCACCCAACACACCCGGACGAAAAAAGGGACCGCTTCGAAACCGGCGTCAACAGCAAAAGTATTGACGCTTTTTTTTCAATGCGGGCACAATTGTTGTCATATTTTTTTAATTTTGTAAAATATACTGATTTCATGGTGAATACATGTTTAATGAAGTTTTTATTTGTATTAGAATAATTAGAATAATTATCTGAACGTATTGGTGACAAAAATTATGATTCTCTATAGTTTTATTTTTTGCTCTGTCATTAATTTGAATATAAATAATTATTGTGCTCGGCTTTTTTTTTAAAAAAGCATTTCATCTGAATCAGCATTAAATTCTCTATAAGATGATATGTTACTTGTCGCTGAACTTTCCAGTAAAAATTTTTTATAACCGTTTTTATACATGATTTGGATGTAAAAATATCTGGCGTGATAGTGAAAATGTTTTTATTGGAACTTAAGCGACAAGTAACATATCATCTTATAGAGAATTTAATGCTGATTCAGATGAAATGAATCTTAAAACAAAATACTTCTAAATATTCAATTTCAAACAAAAATTGTTCTGTTAATGAAACTACATGGGTTTTAGTGAATAAAAAATTTTTATTAGAAACTTCAGCGACAAGTAACATATCATCTGATACAGAATTTAATGCTGAATCAGATGAAATGCTTTTTCAAAAAATAACCGAGCACAATAATTTTTTATATTCATATTTAACTAAAAATTTCAACGTAGCAAAAAACATTAAAAATGATTATTATTTGTTTTAAAATTATTTTAATATATTCAGATAATTTTTCCCAGTTGTTTTATATACAAATAATTAACTTACCTTATTTAGAATCCGAATACTAACGCTTCAAAAAATAGCTAAAAATAAAAGACGAACTTTTAGTGGTCAACATTTTTCTCTTCCCCCATCTTTTGGCAAATAGCCAACAAAAATGTGTTTCCTCTATTTCAATGTTATTGTCCGGGTGTGCACCCAACTTAACCATTCAGTTTGGGGTGTTTACGTATTGTCGTAAAATAAAATGTTAACTTATACCTACACTAGCTGACAAAAGTTTTGTCACAAATGTTTTTTCGGGTTTAACTTTTTTGTGACTTGACCAAATTGGCTGATTTTTTGATATGATAGATTCATATGGTTGTAGATTATTTTACAAATTCCCGCTTGTGATTACGATGATCCGTTTTACAGTGACAAGCGTTTATCGTAAAACGCGTAGCTCAAAGATATTACGCACTTTTCTTGCACTGCATTTTTTAATAATTTTTAAAGTTCAATTATATTTTTTTCATAATTTATTGAAAATAGCAGTAATTGGCAACATTTTAGAGATGACTCCACGTAAAGAAACTCCAATTGCCACCCGGCAAGCTGTTATCAATATGAGGGAAAACGGAATGCGTGGTACCGAAATTGCCATGGTAATTTAAACCAAATTTTACTACTATAACATTTTAAACACTGATTCACATAAAATATCAAAAAATCAGCCAATTTGGTCAAGTCACAAAAAAGTTAAACCCGAAAAAACATTTGTGACAAAACTTTTGTCAGCTAGTGTAAGTAGAAAGCTGATAATATAGAGAACATTATAACATACAATTCGTTATATAAAAATAATTTTATTTTGACAAAAAACGCGGAAATTAATTTCTAGACCTAATAATAACAATGATTCTTTCGATAATTTCAGGTTCAATTCGCAAAAAGTGAGTGTTTATACGACATCCTTGATCTATTTTGGGAGATCGGCCCTTATTAACATGTTGGAGTTTTTCGTAAGGAGAAAGAACATTTTCCATTGATTGTGACAGTGACATATATGCTCAAATAAATGCAGTTTTATAAAAATAGAAGAACAATATTTTAATATTTATCATCCATGATGATGATTGATTCTTGGTGGCTGGCAATGACCTCTGTTACAGATTCTATTAGTTGGGCATTCGCGGTCACTTGTGCATCTGAAGGGGTTAATATGATACTTGGCTTGTGATGATTGAACCAAAACAAACAATGCAATCAACAATGCCTGTAATAATTTATTTTGAGCTGAGAAATAGCTTTTGTGAAAACTAACCAGAAGTTTCATGGCCGCTTTCAGGTTTTTTGTTGATTCTATGCAATGTTCTTATTTTATATACAAAATGATGGTATTCAATTATTGATGAAACAATTATTAATCGAATAATGGACCAATAATTAATATTTAATATATTGATGTGTTTAATAATTTTAAAAAAAGGACAGATATGACAATAATTGGAGAAAAGGGACATTTGATCTTCAATTTGTATTGTTTTAATATTCTATTAATAGTTTCTTATTTATTAATTTTTTATGGGTTTCATAAGGGTGTCATTAAATCTAGGAACGTGTGAAAATTGCTAACGGTGTCTTCTCTGCAAAAGAAATCAGGCAAGTGACAAACACGCCAATTGAAACTCCAACAAAACGCGCTCAAGTCGGGTATTTTGTGAAGATATTAATATTTTTAGAGAGTTTAAGAAAAAGCTGACAAATTGGGGTAGACAATATTCGTCTAAAGTACACTTGAACGTTTTCAGACAAGCGTTATTTCCATTTGGTGTGCGACAAACAATCTTTGGGATGTAACCTACCTTTATGGATGTTATTGAATCTAGGAAAATCGAAAATTGCACGATAATAAAATGTCCTGTCCGCAAAAAAAATCACGGAATATTACACCGTGTAATTTAACAAAAAATTCTTCCACAAACTTGCAAACTTCAATGGAAAACTTCAAAATGGAACATAGATTAATTATGAGTAACATACTTGTTAAGATTCGGTTTCTCGAAAAAATAGGATCTCAAAAGGACCCACGTCGAGTTTTCCGGAATCGCCGTCACCATCGATGACCATTTAATTCTGCATAACTGATTAATGCAAGCTTTTAGCAGGTCAAATGCAAATAAACATTTTTTCATCTTTAAACGTGCGTTACTAACTTTAACAGAATAATTTAATAAAATTTTCACATTTCTATTCATATATTATTCATTTCAGAGATCGACAAGACCTTTGCCGCGCCCCTAAAATTTTCCTCTTCCATTAGGCATCGATCTCTGAAATGAATAATAGCTATCTTAAACTATAAAAGAATATGCATTTCTTACCAAAATTTGCAAAATCAGCACAATTTCTGAGTCCCCAACTTAACCATTTAATTTGAAGTGCTTTTAGTGTATCAATGTTGCTCATTTATTTGTCAGATCTTTTAAATTTATTTCTAATTTGAATAGAATTTCCATAAATCGAGGCCCCGGCCGAGGCAAAGGCACCGTCCCCTTGATAGAGAAAAGTCGGCCTTTACCATTCTTTTTAATATTTTATATGCAATAAAACGTAAAATATTGATTATATATAAATTGTTTTAGGGTTTCCGTAATTGAATCCCGTGAATATCAACAATTCTTACCTAAAATTAACGTCGCTCAAAATCTCTACAACACTTTAAACGTTCACGTGATTAACATTTGAAGGATACCTTTTAAAGGTATTCAAGCAATTGATGAATCAATATGTTCATCCAATAATATATATCTCAAAAGGGATAGAGCTAGATATCTTACTGGCGACTTCTTGCGGCTGACAGTTTTTGACAGCTTCTGACAGCTTCTTGCGGCTTAAGGCGGCTTTTTGCGTGTGAACGCTTCTGACGGCTTTTAACGACTTCTAACCGTTTATTTCTATTTACGGCTTCTAACGACTTCTTGCGGCTGTCGGCCTATATTATCTTCTCGCAGCCGTCGGCATCAGACGGTTTCTGAAGGATTCTGACAGCTTCTTGCGCATGGTGTCTTCTATTAGCTTGTTACAGCTCAAGACATCAGACGGCTTTGGACGACTTACTGCTGCTGACAGCTTCTGACAGATTCTTGTGGCTAAAGGCCTATGACGCCTTTTTACATGTGAACGCTTCTGCCGACTTCTAATGGTTTCTAACCGTTTATTTGGCTTCTGACGAGTTCCTGGCTTTTGACGACTGTCGGCGTCTATTAGCTTCTCGCAGAAGTTTACTTCTGACGACTCCTTGCGGATGATGGCTTCTTGGTATTTACGGATTCTGACAGATTCTTTGCGGCTCAACGCCTTTGATGGCTTCTTGCGGCTGTTTGATTCTGACGGCTTCTATTAGCTTCTTGCGGCTTTTTTCGGTTGATTGATTTTGCACAGATTCTGAAAGCTTCTTGCGGCTTTCGGCTTTTATTAGCTTCTTGCAGCTGACGACATCTGACGACTCCTAGCCGCTTAAGGCTTCTGACAGCTTCAGGCTGACGGCTTCTTACAGCTTCTTTCTATTTACGGCTTCTTACAGCTTCTTTCTATTTACGGCTTCTAACGACTTCTTGCGGCTTTCGGCTTCTATTAGCTTCTTGCAGCTGACGACATCAGACGGCATCTTGCGGCTAAAATCTTCTGACGAATCCTAACGGCTTAAGGCTTCTGACAGCTTCCAACTGACGGCTTCTTACAGCTTCTTGCTATTTGCGACCTCTGACAGCTTCTTGCTATTTGCGGCTTCTGACAGCTTCTTGCTATTTGCAATTTCTGACAGCTTCTTGCGGATTTCGGCTTCTATAAGCTTCTTGCAGCTGATGACATCTGACGGGATCTTGCGGCTTCTGACATCTGACGGCTTTTGACGACTCACTGCGACTGACGGTTACTAAAAGATTCTGACAGATTATTGCAATTTACGGACTGATTTTTGCGGCTGTCGGCTTCTAATGGCTTCTGACGACTTCTTGCGGCTGGCGGCTTCTTACAGATTCTGAGAGCTTCTTGCGGCTGAAGTATTCTTACAGATTTTGACGACTTCCAGCGGCTGTCGCCTTCTATTATTAGGCTGTCGCCTTCTATTATTAGCCGTCGGCATCAGACGGTTTCTTGCGACTGAAGGCTTCTGATGGATTCTGATAGCTTCTTGCGGCTGGTTTCTTCTATTAGCTTGTTACAGTTCAATACATCAGACGTCTTCTGAAATCTGACGGCATCTGACAGCTTCCTGCTATTTACTGCTTTTAACCGCTTCTAATGATACGGCTTCATTTAGTATTAACATCCTTTACATAGAAAATTTTATTATAATTTATCTAAAATCTCTAAGCTAAAATAAATTATAATTACTACCATTTAGAGTTAATGGAGTTTTTAAGCATTCACGTGGAGCTTATTAGTTTTTAGTTGTATGCATTGAAATATGAGAATATGTCAAACAAATTTCCAAAAAAAATCACGTAATTCATATAAATATAATAATTATAAAACCAAACCTTCATTCCTAGAAAAAAAATAACTTAAATCGAATAGAATTCATTAAAAATGGGTGAAATTGAAGATCTGATCAAGTAAGTTTTGTGTCAATTGGTTGATGCTTCACGTCAAATTTCAGAGATGAACCGGTTGGACTAGACATGCTGCTAACCGAGGGACCAAAGAACGAACGATTGAATGGAATTTATGCGGATGAGACGACGGTAATTGGAGGTGATGATCCAGATGATATACCGACGCGTCTTTTGTTTAAAAGCCACGAGTACGGTTTAGATTGTTTCGGAGAGGAACACATTGAAATCGACTAATATATTATAAATTGTTTAATTTTGCGGCAAAAAACGCGTTGCGAATTTATTGAAAATATGCGCGGCGCCTTGAAAGCCAAAAGGGATATTTTGGCATCTTGTTATTAGCTATTCTAAAGGGTAAATTAAAGATTAAAATGGCTTGAAGGAGCATAAGGGTGGTAGTCATGTCAATAATTATTTTACGAGTTTCTTATAAGAATTCCAATTAGAAGTAAAAGTTTTAACATAATGCTAAACAAACCAATGTCTGAAGCAATCATGCATGACATTTCAAACATTATTTACACGTAGATATTTGCCAAATTTTATAAGAAATAAATACAGAATGAAACACAATTAAAAAGTTTTTCTAAAAAAGTATTTTAAAATATAATTTTTCATTTCATCCACTCCCAAGACTTCTTTAATCCTACAGATCCAATTATGCAACAACTAAAATAACATAAATATTAGAAATAACTCGTTTTAAAAGTATTACTTTAATTTTATTATAATTTCAGCCAAATCATAGGATTATTTATGCCTGGATTAGCTTTATGGCTCATCTTGCTCATCATTGGAAATATTGTCATGATTTACATCTTTATTTTCTTATATTTTTAAGTAATTAATGTGTGAAGTAACTGTTAATTGAAATCTTTTTTTATAAACAAATTTAGTCGTTTAATATCTAATAAAGCTATATTCGTGTTTTTTTTGTTGAATAATTTATTATGGAAAATTATTTTCAATGTGACATTTCGATGCTCCATTTTAGAGCTCATTTTGGAAAATTTCCTTTACACTACTGTACAGAAAAATTACGCTCTATAACATATCATGAGAACGACGTATTAGGTGCTCTGAGAGCTGGGAAACTCTTCATGGACTAAATGTAAAAGTTTTTCATTGTTTGTGCATTTTCGATGCTCCAGTTTTAGCGGAATGAGCTCATTTCGTGAAAGCTCTTTTGCACTACTGTATTGAGCAAAATTAGCTGTATAAAATACCCTGAGCACAACGTACTCCGTGCTCTTAGAGCCGAGAAACTCCACAAAAACATTATGGAAAATTATTTTCAATGTGAAGTTTCGATGCTCCATTTTAGAGGAATGAGCTCATTTTGGAAAATTTGCTTTACACTACTGTATAGAAAAAATTACGCTCTATAACATATCATGAGCACGACGTAGTAGGTGCTCTTAGAGCTGAGAAACTTCATGGAAAATTTACAAATTTTTTGTGCATTTTCGATGCTCAGTTTTAGCGGAATGAGCTCATTTTGTGAAAGACCTTTACAAACGCCGGTCGTAATCCGCATACAAGGGAAGTTCTGGGAACAAAGGAGAAAGCGGGCTTGTTCATCAGAACGGTCCTCTCTGCCAGGGGCCATAGAAACTCAAAAAAGCGTCTCTAAAACTGGGTTAAGACCACAACGTGACACGAACATCCACAACAATGACGTCGGAAGGAGTACGCATCTCCGAGGCTAAATTATCCACAACGTGAAACATCGACAATCGATCCACGTCATTCGCAGGAACTGTGGACTCGTAACAGCTACACTAGCTGACAAAAGTTTTGTCACAAATGTTTTTTCGGGATTAACTTTTTTGTGACTTGACCAAATTGGCTGATTTTTTGATATGATAGATTCATATGGTTGTAGATTATATTACAAATTCCCGCTTGTGATTACGATGATTCGTTTTACAGTGACAAGCGTTTATCGTAAAACGCGTAGCTCAAAGATATTACGCACTTTTCTTGCACTGCATTTTTTAATAATTTTTAAAGTTCAATTATATTTTTTTCATAATTTATTGAAAATAGCAGTAATTGGCAACGTTTTAGAGATGACTCCACGTAAAGAAACTCCAATTGCTACCCGGCAAGCTGTTATCAATATGAGGGAAAACGGAATGCGTGGTACTGAAATTGCCATGGTAATTTAAACCAAATTTTGCTACTATAACATTTTAAACACTGATTCACATAAAATATCAAAAAATCAGCCAATTTGGTCAAGTCACAAAAAAGTTAAACCAGAAAAAAACATTTGTGACAAAACTTTTGTCAGCTAGTGTAAATTAAAGTATTAGCTAAAAATATTCCAAATTATTGCTCAATAAAAGATAAAAAGCGAATATAAAGTTTATTAAATAAAAATAATGTATACGAAATATTCGAACATTTAAGTAGATGGCAGTTTGACTGGTGGGAATGGTTTGATCGGTATTCCAAAAGCGAAAACCTGAAAAATACAAAATAAATTATCAAAAGTTCTATAAGAAAAAAACAATATCGTACTTACGAAATTAAGACAGTACGCAGTTGGACCGTAATCGGTTGCGCTTAGAATGAGGCTGTTTTGGTCTCGTTTCGACAAAGAGTCGATTTAATATTTCTATTAGTAATACGTTTATTTATCACAAAAACATATTTCCCATAATTATAAGATTATTAAAATTAGAATATAATGAATTTTTCCTTAATTTACGTTTTATAAGTTATACTTTATATTATTTTATTTTTATAATATTATCCTTTTCAGAGATCGGTGCCTAATGGAAGAGTAATAAAAGAAGAGAAAATGATGGCCGGCCACAAAAAACATTTTTCGTCAATTTCTCTTAAATGTCTGCTGCCCATAATTTCGTGGCCGTCCAAACGAGAACCTCATTCCATCCTAATTTTTTCCTCTTCCATTAGGCACCGATCTCTGAAAAGGACAATAAAGTTTAATTACCCAAGTTTGAGGTAATATCGGAAAGCCTTAACCCTATACTACACAATGACATCACGCAATTGCATATCGTCAACAACTACACTCAACAATCACTAAAGTACCTGTCGCTTCATGCGACCAAGGATGCCACCATGCCACGATGTTGATCTACACCTTCACCGGTCTACTTCCAGAATTCTATCTGGAATTCTGGAAGTAGACCGTTCTGGAAGATTCAATGACCAATGATCAGCCAACAACATCAAGCCACACCCACCGCCAATTGCATAAAAGAAGCGGATTTGGTCACAATCACATCATCCCACTGAACCACCTGATACAGAGGAAAATCCGAGCAGAAGATGAATAATAAGTACTAACTATTGATCATTACAATAAACTACTTGATTATTCCTTCCTTACCACTCACAAACTCAACATTGGTTCATCGGCCGAATCACAACCTAAATGTAAAACATCCAGTCATTCGTTGAGCTGAGCTGAGCAGGCATCAATCGGACACAATGCAATTAGTCGCTTATAACAGTTAGGTAGTTTAGAAATTGAAAGTTTGCCCACAAGGTCCGTAACATTCCCAAAAACAAAGGACCGGAAAAATACGATTATTCACTATAAATGAATGAGTTTTATTTATTTGCAGGTGCAAGTTAGAAGATAAGTGTTACCTACATGGTAGATTGCAATGGAATTGTCAAAAAGTATCATTCAAACCAAATGATACGGAGGTCGAGTAATCTATGGGATTCGACCATCAGAAAAGTTTTTAGTTACTCCAAAGTTAATGATTGTTATTTAGATGATTTTCTCGGTTTTGATGAGAATAATAGTTCAATTGGCAACAACCAGTTCAAAGGCATGGATGACATCAATGTGTGTTTTTCCTAGCCTATCATATCCGTAATTAGTCCGTTTGTTATATTTATATTCTTTGAGTATGTTCTTATAAAGTTTTCAAAAGTACTTCCTTGTCTAAAGAACATAACAATAAGCTTCCTTTAAAATAAGTCTGCCGCTCTACATTTTGTCGAAATTTAGCTCACCAATTGAAACTTAGAAAAGAGGAGCTCAGTTAAAGTGTCTTACACTATTTTCCCATAAAACTATTATATTGTCCTTTTCAGAGATCGATGCCTAATGGAAGAGAAAAAAATTAGGATGGAATGAGGTTCTAGTTTGGATGGTCTATCTATTTAGACGGCCATTCTTTTTTACTTAAGAGGAATTGAGAAAAATGTTGTTTGTGGCCGCATAATTTTCTCTTCTTTTATTGCTCTTCAATTAGGCACCGATGTCTGAAAAAGACAATACTTAAATTATAATTTTGAATAGATCTAGGAAACTGACGTGAAAATCGTTCGAAATTAGTGAGACATGATTAAATATGAAAATATTGCTATTTTCAATTGGAGTTATTTATTATTTTTTCTTCAAAGACGATATTTTCTGTTGGCGTGTTTTTGAGTTTAACCTGCCCCCCCCCCTTAAAATATCTACCTGATGTGGTGTTATTGGCCGCGGCGTTTCTTCATCCTCACTGAACATTGTTGTAGGAAGAGCCATTGGCGATTGAGCCACGGGTGATTGGTATTGAATCGTGTCCAGCTGTTATTTATTGATTTTCAAATTGAAGATTGAAGTTTTAGATTTATTTGTTGGAGGAAGAGTGAGAGATTACAGTCCCTGTTATGGAATGTTGATTTATGGGAGCGTGAGAATGTTGTTTTCTGATCCGAAGAGATATAAATATTAGGTTTAGAAATTAATATCCGCATTTTTTGTGGTTTTTCCAGTTTAATATGCGTAAAAAAACGCGGCAATTAATTTCTAGACCTAATATTTGATAAAATGATTTATTTTAAAACCAAATTATTATAATTTTTACGTTTGCTACAATTCCCTGTACAAACAAAGAGTAAAAAGTATATCTGAATTCAACTTGACAAGCACGCCAAATTATATAGCAAAAATGGATCATATTCTCAGATTTTTTTCAGATTTAAATTGTAATTGAGTAATTAACCGAACCGAAAGATTATTTCTAAGTGATTGAAAATAGGAAAATCGACTATTTCGTACGATTCATCATATTCTAACACGCTCCCAATCAAATTCCATAAAACCGCGCCGTATTGCAAAAGACTTCGCACCTATTGCACAAACACTATCTTTATAGTTATAATTGTTGTTAAATAATTAATTTATTAATTATTCTTCAACCTAATCGTTAGTTTAATTGTTATATATTGTTTCGAAAGTTATATTAGGTACATATAATAAGTTTGTTGCATTCTCTGCATTTTCTTAAACGTACACGTTCCCTTCAAACACTCCGGGTGAAAATAGAATGAAAAATAAAAATTTAAATTCAAAAAACTAGTCCGCGATAGAATAGGCGTGGTCAAGTGTGAACATGGCGCGTGTCTAAGTGCAAGCGCGGCAAAGAATTTTCTGGAATATTGAAGCTTCAAACATTAAGAAAACCTTAAATTACAAGGTAGCACTAGGTAGTGTTCGCGCAATTGGTACAAAGACTTTTGCAATGCGCGCTCCCAAAATCCAAAAAATCAAACGCACTGGTGTCAATTGAAGATTCTGCACCGCTGTCAATCGCACTAGCGGATCAGTGCGCGGCTGAATTGGCGGTGACACGTTCTCTATAAAGAATAACATATTTATGAAGCTTGTCTGCATTGTAGAACCGCAATCCAGTGGATCGTTGGTGGAATCAACCAAGTCGATGGTTTTCAGCGCCACGAACTCGTCATTCTTGGTCACGAATCGGATTTTGATTTGCGTTGGAACATGGCTGTATGATTTGTTATTATTGGAATGCAAAATTAAATTTTCGATAACAGACAATGCTCTACATCTATTCCATTATTCTATTATCAAAATATATTGTCGTGGTGTAGGTTAATGAAAAATCAGGGTTAAAGGAACATTCCGAATAATAAAATGGTCTCGCTTGAGACAGGTGTAGATTTAATTTGCCATTTTTTTAATATTTCGCTTTTTTTCATCACAATTTTGTTTCATTTTGTTTTCTCTTACTAAATTGGTTGTTAAATCAACATAATTATTATTATAATAAAATTTTTGTATAATTTATTATATTTATAATCGAAATAATAAACAAATTGCAAATTAAATCTACACCTGTCCCAGCGAGACCATTTTATTATTCCGAATGCTCCTTTAACCCTGATTTTTCATTAACCTACACCACGACAATAATTTTTCGAAAATTCTCGTCAAAATAGGGCCATAGACGAGGTACAAAACGTTGGGACACGATCGGTGTCCGCGTTGCGGTTCGTGTTGCGGTTGTATAATCTCGGGTACATGGAGACGGGAATGAGGTTATCTTAGATTGTTTCGAATAATATGAAGAGTGTTAAACCATTTATGTAGAATAATTTAATAACGAGGACATTGCAGTATATACCTGAAGCTATCACAGCAAATAAGGCTTACATAAGCCTAAGCATTTCATCTGAAGATGAACATCCTTGGTTATCGCAACCCAGATAACGTGTCATTAGTATTTATATAACCCGTTTCAATTGTAAAGTTATTATATTCGAGGCTATCCTAATTATATTCTCTTCTTCTGGTCTGGATCAATAAAGTGTTATTCTAGACAATAACAATATGAACTTCGATGAACTTCTAGAGTCTTTGGACCAAAATCGGTCTGCATTCGGTCGTAGGATCAGATATATATAATATTTGTCGTATTATTTGAATTTCTTTATTATTTCGTTTCTTCCTTTATATTGTACATTTCAGAGATCGGTGCCTAATGGAAGAGAAAAAAGAGAAGAACAAATGATCGACTGTCACACGGCCACTAACGACTTTTCCATCTCTTCCTCTTCAATGTGTATTATCCATTTTTAGAGACAAAACACATTGATGTGACCGTCCAAATGAGAACCTCATTCCATCCTAATTTTTTTCCTCTTCCATTAGGCGCCAATCTCTGAAAAGGAGAATAACTATGAAAAATCTGAAAGCGACAATATTTTAAGAGAACGAGTCACTTTTATAAAACGTGAAATACATCATTTTGTTCCTTTTAAAATTCTGAATTTGTTGAAATGCAATATGACGTGGTTATGGTAATTAACGCGTATTTTATAGAAGAATGAAAGTGGTAGGCCTGAATAGAGAAGTCGGATGGAGCTGCGCAGCCGCACTATAATAGTCCGGTGTAGGCCAATCGAATGGAGCTTCGCAGCAGAACTGATAGTTCTTCAAAACTGCAAGTTACCCACCACCCCCTCCCTCGTCCGTAGACTACTCGAATGGAGCTCGACAGAAGCAATCATACAGCTTCAAAACAATCCTATCGTAGTCCTTAGCAGACTAGCCGGGTGGAGCTCTACAACGGAATTTATGGATCTCCAAAACCGCAAGTCTCCCTAGGAGACTACTCGAATGGAGCTCGACAACAGACGATTTGGAGCTCACTATGGTAACCCTGAGAAGACCAGTGATCGTAATTATTGATCAAAATGACAGCTTCACCACGCCAAATTGAATGGTTAAGTTGGGTGCTCGGAAAATATTCTCATATTGCAAATTTGGGCAAGAAGCGCAAGTTTTTAGATAGTTTAAGGCGGGCTAGAAACAATTACGAGTAAAGTTATATGAAAATAATACGTGTAAATCAGTTATACACGTTTAAATATTGAAAAATGTTAATTTCAATTTGGCATGCTTCACTTTTTCTGTGGTAACGCTTAGCGATTGTCACACCGTGAACACTAAGGTAGGCCTGAATAGAGCAGTCGGATGGAGCTCTGCAGCAGAACTGATGGATCTCCAAAACTGCAAATAAAAACCGCTAAAGAGGCAATTGAAGTAGTTCGAGGAAGAATTTATTCACCGATTCTTTGCGAATTTTCTTATATAGCACCAAAAATATAAGATAAAACGTTATATAGCAGTTTATATATTTTAATAAAGAGTGAAATTGAATTACAGAAACAAATAGATAACAGTGCTCAAGTATAATATTTGAGGTAACTGTTATATAAAAATTCTTGAGAGGCTTTTTTCGAGAAAACAAAGCTTGACCCAAAAGCCTTGAAAATTTTTATTCTCCGCTGGACACTAAGAAACTTCATTTTCTGCTTTTTCGAACTTAAATAAGATATAAAACCCGCCACTATTTTTGAAAATTATGCTCAATTTGATTCAGCAGTTTGTAACCTAACCTCACAATTGGAATCAACACTTTGGTCCATCCTTGATTCTCGGTAATTGATTTCTTCCACAAAACCGTCTCGGCTCTTATTCCCATCGGCATTGACGTGACATCGACGAGAGCTTCTTTGCTGTCGAATAACTCAAAGAACAAATGAGCATCAGCGGGGAACTTGACAAGAGGAGAGATGATGATCGATTCGCCGGCGCCTTCATTGACAATCTTTCCGTCGAGTGATTGCGTGTTGGTGGTTTTCCAGTTGCACGAACTGCCGACGAATGAGCATCGAATTGCTCGGCAGTGTGGTTGATGTCTAACTGCACATTCGATCATATAATAATCCGTTATTGTTCTTGCCTGGATGTCTTCGAATTTCTCTTGAGTTGATTACACCAGCAGAGAGAGGAACTTCATCGGTCATGGTTGTCAATTGTATATCATCTAATGCGATGACGTCTTCGCCATTCCGAACATTCGAGCATTCGAATGAAATCTGAAAGAAGACAATTTCAAATAAACAATTTTAAGAAATATTCAAAACGTAGGATGAATTGAGAATCCTTGGAATGACAACACTCCTCGTCTTCCATTCGTTAATAATCTCATCAGACCCAATGGAATCGAGCAGCAGCTGGGTGGTGTTTGTGATCAACACGATCTAAAATCGAATCGATTCGTTTTCAATTTGATAGCCGAACCCTGAGACGAGATGAGCCGGTTTTCAAAATTTTAAATGAGAGTAGTCGAAGCGTCGCCGATTCGCTGAGCTCTTGTGTGCTCGCTATTGAATTCGTCACACTTCCATATTTGCCTTGCGCGATGAGGAACGGACCATCTAGAACAATGTTCATAATAGAATAGATTGAATCTTGTATATTTAATATTTATCTTTCTTAATATTAAAGAAAAAGTGAGCTATATTTTGCGGTGATAATCGCATTGGGCGGCAGCTATATATCTTTTTAAAATGTTCGCGTGGTTTACGTGAAATCGTGTTTCAATAAGTAATGATTTAAAAAGCCGAAATCATCGGGCAGTGGCAAATCAACGGAACCAGGAGCAACAATTGTGGATGATCGGAATATTTTTGGATTTCAAACCGATTTTTTACCTGCTTAAATCATTTTGTGGCTTCCAATTTTTGTCAGTATACTGTCAGTATTCAAGCCATAAGGAATATATTTTTTATCAAAATCTGAGATGGCAACGTCTGTCTTGCACTTGTCTTGCAAGACGTGCTTCTCATAGGACCCTATGAGAAGCACCCGCGGGTAGAAAAAATTACAAATTTCTGGCCCGCCCTAAATTTCCCAAGTATGCCGAGTTATAATTATGCACTCTAATTTGAGACAGTAGAAAAACGTCTGATAGGTCAGAGAAAAGTGGTGACGAACTATCTGCATTTTTATGAACATGTGTGTGTAGGGAGACGATTGGTGTACATTTACGCGACATTTTTTAACTTTCTTTTATTGTCCTTTTCATAGATCGGTGCCTAATGGAACAGAAAAAATAAGGATGTAATGAGGTTCTCGTTTGGACGGCCTCTCTTTTTAGACGGCCATTCTTTTTTACGAAATTATGGACAGAACACATTTAAGAGGAAATGAGAAAAATGTTTTTTGTGGCCGTGTGGCCGCCCATCATTTTCTCTTCTCTTATTGCTCTTCCATTAGGCACCGATCTCCGAAAAGGACAATATTTTCGATTAAATTGAAATATTGTGTAAGAAATTGATAATTCATTTTCAACATTTTTGAATGAATTTCAAATGGTCTCAATGAGAACGTGAAGCAAATGTCCAATTTATTTAAATAATTTCTCTTTATTTCATTATTTTTTGTTATATTTCGTCAAAATTTCTAATTCACGTCCTATTGGTTATTTTTATTTTTTTATGAAATGAAAATTAGAATTATCAATTTCTCACAACTTCATAATATTTTATTTAAAGCATTTTTTTGCGCAAACCCGGACTGAAAACGGAACCGGTTCCAATACTGGCGCCAACAGCATAAGTACTGACGCTTTTTTTTTCAATGCAGGCACAATTGTTGTCATATTTTTTATTTTTTAAAATATTTTGATTTCTTCGTGTATACATGTTTAATTAAGTTTTTATTTGTGTTAGAAGTATTAGGAAAAAAACAAACGCAAACGTTTGCGTTTTTCTTTGTTCTTTTTTGCTAATTTATAGAAAGTAATAATAAATAATGTTTTAAAACTGTTCTATATTTGTTTTTCATATTTTTAAACTGTTTATTTATGTCATCGTGATAATTCATATTTATCGGGTTATAATTAATTATTTTCCTTTTCAGAGATCGGTGCCTAATGGAAGAGCAAAAAAAGAAGAAAAAATGATGGACGGCCACACGGCCACAAACAACTTTTTCGTCAAATAAAAAAAGAGTGACCGTCCAAATGAGAACCTCATTCCATCCTAAAGGACAATATGTATTTTGAAATTCCTTGCGCTCCACTGCCGCGTGTACTGCGAATCCGTAGCAAAAACAACGTCTTTCACTTTTTATTTGATTCTTAACCCAACACCGGGATTTCTTTAAATTTGTTAAATTTGAATATTTAATTTTCTTGAGTTTAATACCGCGACGGACACACCAGTGAAATGAAAATTCTCTTAATATTTCTTCAATTGGCCTGGATTAGATTATTCCATTAAAGTATAAAATTCACTATTATTTTCGTCGGAAGTGCAAAATGAATCTTCATTAGATAGCCGAGACAATTCCAAATTCGTAATCTTAACCAAAGAACTACCTGATGTGTAGCGAGCCGTGTGACCTCCAACAATCGTCGGCACCAACAGCATGCTCACCACATTCCACGGCTGCTCGATCTTCCAGCCACATGCGCCTTCTTCAAAAGAGCACAAGTTCTCCACATGGCTCTCCGCCGTCTTCACTCCACCGCTACTTGATAATAATATCAAAGTAAATTTATGAATAATAATAATGAGTAAGCGCATGTCAAAATCAAGATTTTGATTGACACTAATCAAGCACGCCGGTTGACCCTTTTCGCCAAATCCAGAAACATTCAATTTTCACTACAATAACCGGTTGACCACGAGCAATTATCCGCCAACATTCGCTTCGATTACTCAAATTCATTTTGACACGCCAAAGCTTCAAATTGAACATACATCGAAAAAAAAACACAAATTCACATTAGAGTGAAGTTAAAGATATATCTTCTATTAGCCAATTTGTGAAATAAGTTGAACAATTAAAATGAGAAAAAAGAAAGTATAAATACAAAATGGTAAACAAAAAATTAGTGACGGTTCGATTGGTGCGCATAATAAGACTAATCGTAATATGAAAATAATGAAAATCAAACAAATAAGCTTTTCTCTTCTCACAAATGGATTTTACTTATTTTCATTGAATGGGCCACCAATTTCAAAATACGATGGTATCCATTGCGAATTTCTTCTAAATACAAAGCGGATAAAATCATTATATTGGTTACCCGAATTAACGCGAAACAACAAGATATTAAAAAAAAAAGGAGTGGAAAAACAATTAAAGACAAGAATGCACAAAAATTAGGTTTGGTAAAACGATTCCGCAGACAATTATATCATGAATGAGCAAGCATTAATAAGAGCAAATTAACAACATCCACCGCCACTTCCCGATGATCGGTTTCCTTGTCCAGGAACCACCGTCTCTGATCTCGTTTCTTCAACAGACTCCGGCATCTAAACTATTCAAATACAAAACACTCATCACTTATAAGTTTACCTTCGCTAATATAGCTTCTGCCAAATCATAAAACGCCGTGTCAATATGAACATTCATTTTCGCTGAAGTCTCGTGGAATCTATAAATAAGAACATTCTCAAATAATCCTTCATAAAGCAATAACCACGATTGTCAAAAAAATGTGCCTATTGGAAAATACTGAGAATTACAGTATTCTATTCATTATTAATGTATTGATACTTAAGACAGCTGGATTCACACATTGGTAAAAGTGGTTCATTTGAAGGCACATTAAGTGCTAAAAACTAGGGAATTAGTACAAACTTTAGAAAAATAATATCCTAATAACTTAAAATATAAATGCACCTTCTGGAAGTTAAAAAATGATGCAATTCAAATTGAGTTGTATTTTAGGCAGGCTAAAGGTATGCAATAAAAACGATTATGTTAGTCAAAGAATTGTAACAGTAAACTATAAAATATTTAGAGAAGCTTGTATTTTATTAAATACAGTGTCCTTAATAAAGCTTAACATACACTAAACAAATACGGTAATATGGTTTATGGTTCAAAATAAAAAGGCGAAATTAACTGCTTGGAGTTCAAAAAGGTGCTAAATCCTAGGATATCGCTAAGGAAAGCATACTTTAATATAGTATAAGTCATATACATATGTGCCATAATAGCCTGGAATGTACTTTTGCATGTTTAAATCGTTAAGAATATTGAAAATATACTAATTTTTAATTTTTTGTGACATAAAATTATTAATTTCTATTGTCCTTGTCAGAGATCGGTGCCTAATGGAAGAGCAAAAAAAGAAGAAAAAATGATGGACAGCCACACGGCCACAAACGACTTTTTCGTCAATTCCTCTACAATTGTGGACAAGAAATTTGACGTAGAAAACAATCCAAACATTTAACGTGAAAATTAAACACATTGAAATATCAGTTCGTGTGCAAGAACGTATTTACCTTTCAAGCGGAGATGAAAAACCATTAATAAATTACCTTGAAAATTTGAAAGTGTACGTAAGAAATAATATTTTAACATAAAAAGACTGAAAATACATACAATATACAGGAAAATAAAATTTATCAATGATTTTCCATCACCAATTACAGGATAAATACGTTCTTGAATACGGGGTATGGTGTAATAATTATCTATTTTGAATATTTGAATTTATATAGACAGATTCCCTGGTAAAAAAATTAATTAAAAAGTCTAATTAAATATGAAGTTAATGGGTAAATACTTGACTCAATAATACTTCCGAATTAATTGAGACAAACTTGTAAAAATCAAGATAATTACCTTTAGAAAAGAAACCATACGGAATTCCAAGTTTCTATTGAAATTGAAAACTAATGCACAATTAACAAATAATTGAAAACCAAGAAAAAATTTAAATAAGCTGAATATTAACACACTATTCGATTATAAAAATCGAAAATTTAAATTATTATAGTCGTCGCCAAATGCGGTTACCACCGCAAATTGTCGCGCACTTTTTTAAATATTATTTTTTCATTTAATTTTTATGATTATTTTCTTGTTAATGCTCGTTCTATACTGTTTTTGCTTAAACAAATTGAATAATATGTTTTAGATGTTGTTTCAATCGTGGAATAAGTGTGGAAAATAATAAAAATTAAATGAAAAAATATTAGTTAAAAAAGAGCGCCACATTTTGCGGTGGTAATCGCATTTGGCGACGTCTATAACTATTATAAAATTCAGAATAGATTAAGTAAATTTTATAATTATTTTTTTCACTTCTTTTTTATTCCTATATTTCTAACCATCTCCTTTATAAAGCTCATCACTTATATTCATCCACTATTGTTGAGAAAAATTTCAGATGCATTTTTACGGTCACAGAAAATCTTGTTTTAAATGTTTGTATGAGTTCTAGGATGAGTATAAACTAAATAACATGTGATAAAACCAACAGATCATCTGTGAAAAAGTTTTGGCACTTTCCCAACATAAAAACTAATAAAAAACAAAACAAAAAGTTACTTGATATTATGATCGCGTGCAATCTTCTCTCCCATTTCTTTACTAACAGCCCTCCTCTCGGTAATATCACATTTGTTGCCCAGCAGCATTTTCACAACATCTTCCGATGCATGCTATAAATCAAATTAAAACACACATTCAAACAAACGCTGGTCTTACCTCTTCTATATTTCTTAACCATTTGGCGATGTTGTCAAAACTTTTCGAATTCGTTATATCATATACAAGCATTATACCCATTGCACCTCGATAATAAGATGTTGTTATTGTGTGAAATCTCTCCTGTCCAGCAGTATCCCTTAAACATTAATCAAATATTACCGTTATAAACTGAATAAAGGTTCTCCCTACAACTTCCGTAATAAATTCCGTAAAATATTATTATGCTAAGAAACCCTTTATAAAGGATCAAATTTAATCCAAATTAAGCTTAATCCGGAGACTTCTCATTTAAAATATGATCATATTTGTATTTAATTTCTTCATCTCTACAAGAATTATGCTGCATTTTTAAATATTGGGTTTACCAGAATCTCGAATTAGCGCAAGCACTATCAAGAAAAGAATACTATGAATGGAAGAACAAAATCTTACCAGATTTGAAGTTTAATCTTCTTTCCTTTCAGTTCAATTGTTTTTATTTTAAAGTCAATACCTAAATTGAAAATTTCACGATTTTTCAAAATATGCAAAAATACCGATTGTCGAAATAAAAGTTGTGTTAAATGCATCGTCTGAAAATCTATACAAAATACATGTCTTCCCCACTCCAGAATCGCCAATGAGCAAAAGCTTGAAAAGCATATCATACGGTTTTCGTGCCATTCCTTTAAAAAATCGGTTTAATAATAAAAATTGATTAATTCACGGAAACAAAATGAAAGAAATGAACTTTTTAACAACATTAGTTATCAGTAAACGTTTTAGAAGAAAAAATGATATCAAGTGGATCGCAAATAAATTGACAGTGCAAATGAGCACATGAATATAGACCAAATAAAACAGGTTAAACGCAATAAGTATAATGAAAGAAATAATAACAGCACAGAAAATAATTTGAAGCAGGTGTTGACTTGTAATCAACAGATGTTCGACACAAGAAATAAATAGAATAATAAGAAAAGAAAATACATATCAAATGTAATTTAAAAGATGACTTCCATTTAAGAACATAAAAAAACACTGTTCGATAGTAAATTTCCTTTTTTATTTAGTTTCCAAACATTGCATTAAAAGTGAAGAGAATATAGACAGTGAAACAACTATGAAAGAAGAAAAAGGCAATCGATCTCTTCGCTGTTTGGGTCTTTTCTTTCAGCAGTACAACAACACCAACAAAAACGAACAGAGACTGGAGCATTAACAAAAAACGTGCGACGAATGTGGAAAGGGCAACAATAATTGGGTTTTTCTTAAAATCGCCTGACATTAAAACGAAACTTGCGATAAGTGTACATGTACAGTTAATATTTGAACTAAAACATGTTGTTTAGTTGATAGAAATATTGTGTGCATGTGCATTTGCACTGCGAACAATGATGATGATGATGAAATGTCTAAACAAATAAAAGAGCAAGGACACGATGAAACTGAAATAAGCAAATCCTCCCACTATAGCAAACTTCTTCAACAATGCATTTATAGTAAATAATTTCAATTGAATAATGGCTAATAGGTTTAATGTAATTGAAACGATTTCCATACATTTCCTCAATCAACAATAAACAAAAAAATTAAATTAAAAAATGTGAAAAAATGGCGTAGTGGAGTAGACGTGACTCTGTTTACGTATTGTCGTAAAATAAAATGCTAACTTATTTTATATTATTTCGAAATATTTTTTCTTATTTTTCTTAATATTGCTATTGTCGTGGTGTAGGTTAATGAAAAATCAGGGTTAAAGGAGCATTGCGAATAATAAAATGGTCTCGCTTGGATAGGTGTAGATTTAATTTGCAATTTGTTTACTATTTCGATCCTAAATATAATAAATTATACCTAAAAATTTTTATTATAATAATTAGTATGTTGATTTAACAACCAATTTAGTAAGAGAAAACAATATAAAACATATAATGTGATGAAAAAGCGAAATAATAAACAAATTGCAAATTAAATCGACACCTTCCCAAGCGAGACCATTTTATTATTTGGAATGCTCCTTTAACACTGATTTTTCATTAACCTACTCCACGACAATACAATTTTTAAATGAAATATCTCGTAATATCGATAAAATTAATTTATTTGATGAGCAACTGGATAATTAATCGCTAAAAAATTAGAAATAAAAAATAGTTCGAAACAATACAAATTAAGTTAGCATTTTATTTTACGACAATACGTAAACACAGTCACGTCTACGTCACAGTTCGATTCTCGTCATTCGTGTGAGTTTACTCTAACTCAAAAATTAGCAGGTGTTAATTGCGCTCCAACGAAGTGACCTATAAAAACGCGCCAATGCATTTTATTCAAATTATTATTTTTGTTTTTATTTTTATTGTGCTTCTATATTTTTTCTTTATTTTCAAGATGGAATTCCCATATATTCTTTTCATTAATTTGAATAAAAAAAATAATAATAATACGTTTCGCTGTTTTTTGGAAACAATGTGTCCCATAACTTCCTATCCTCCCAGACAAATTACAGAAAATTTTACGTCTATTTATTAAAAAAACAGCTATTACAATATTTTTTCAGCCATTTTCTCTAGATTATATAAAGAATGGGTGACAATCAGTTACTACCAATGAAAGTACTAAATGTGCTTGAAATGCAAATAATGAGGTTGAATTTATGGTCTCTAAAGGTTATATTCCAAGAATTTTGATGGTGACAACTTATTGATTTCTTTTTGTAGATAAATGATAAAGGGGTTAAAGTGGAAGGATTTGTTCGAAGTGATGATGGAACTATTATGCAGAAACAGTCGTCTGAATTTATTTGCAAGCGAATGGGAACAAATATGTTGCTAGATATTTCTGGACGATTTGTTGAACTATTGGGTCAAATTGATAAATCGTTCCATTTTCAGCAAGGTTAGCTATGACCTATTTATTGTAGTAGCACAACTATAATTTCACAATTAATTGGTTTCGACCAATTAAAAATATGATTTTTAAATATTTAAACGTATATGATGAAGCTTCACGTGAACATTTCTGATTTTCGTTAATGAAAAGTTACTAGATTTGCCTAAAATTCGTACCAAATTTTAAAAAAACTGTAATTCCAGTTTCTAGCTTATAACTGAGCACACGTTTTTCTCATTAAAGTTTTCGTATAATTGTTATTATCATATTTTTATATTTACGAACTCAATAAGGTTTATTCTATTAAAGATTAATGATTTTAAACCAAATAAAGCAAGATTTTAAAAGGAATATAAGAGAGAACGTGCTAAACCGACTCCAATATAAAATTATTTATTCAAAAAATAATTAAATTTTATAGGTTTTCCAAATGATTTGGTGGAAAAATTCTCAAACGGGTTTCCGGAGAACTGGTCATTAATAATAAATGAGTTTATGAACAAGAATTCAAGCCAGAACCATACGAAAACTGTTGCAATATATGAAAAACAATCGGAACCAATCGTCACACTAGCAGAGGATACTCATTTTGAACAGCGAAACGTGGAGAAGAATGAAAGACGAGGTAATGTCGCCGAAAGTTATTTGGTTTAAAAATAATCCAATAATTTAAGACAATATTAACGACACCGTGACAGACGATTCATTAGTTTACGAAACAACCTTGAGGGGATCTAAACTAAATTCTCAAGCTACTCCTGTTCAATGTTTGTTAATTTCCATTATTTTGACCTCAATGATGTTTCAGGTTATCGTAAATTACCAGAACTCAAAAAATTTGTCAATAACCGTGTTTTTGATAGTCCTTGCGCTCAAAGTACACCAGTGTTTAAAAAACCCGAAAGTCGAGTACTTCGTGAATCGGATAGAAACGTAGTAGAAAGCTGCAATTCTATTATGGGATCGGAGTCTCAAACGGAAGGATCATCAAAGAATAATGCGGCATTGGATGATATTGGCATGTTCTTTTCTGATTTCACTGTGGTATGTGTAAAGATTCGTTGAAAATTAAGAAAAGAATAAAAAATTAGAATAAAACCCCAAACATTGAACACTTGAAGCAAAGCAGAATACATCGAGAGAATGACGAAATGCGGAATGAAAATAATCGTGCCCCGATGAATCATCACATGGTATTGAGAATGAAACAAGGGAAATTTAGTATGAATTGATACGATTTTTTATAGAGGCAACGAAGATCGGATGATTATGATTCAAGAATTTATCAAAATGAATCAAGATATGAGGATTTTGAAAGAAGAAGAAGGGTATATATTTTTTTGTTGAATGGTTTAAATATTATTAAAAAAATATATTGTGATTTAACGCCAACCATCGCAATTTGAATTAGGAAAATTGGGTTTTAGTGAAGGTCTTCTATCAGAAATAGTTTTTGGAGTAGTTTATTGAAATCTTGAAATGCGAGTCAGAAGAACTTATCGTCTATAGCTTGACAATTAGATTTTTCCATTTCCAGAGAATATGCCGAATGGAAGAAAAAGTTTAGAAGAGCCCAAACAAAACCATATTTTTTCTTCTTCCATTTGGGAACTTGAAAAATACAATAGAAATTTTTAATCTTTATGGTACATTTATCATGTGTGGGTATTTTATTACAAACTGACTTCATGAGTGATGAAATAATTCTGATGTTAAAATTAGGTAAAATTCGCTGAGTGGTTTGAGTTCACTTCACCAATTAAAAATTATGATTTTTTTCATATTTAAACATAAATAAAAAAGCTTCGCGTGAATATTGCTGTTTTCCATTGAGACAAAGTGACTTGGGTTGGCTTAAATTCTGTATAAATTATGAAAATTCTCTAAAAATTGGCATGCCATAGTATTTTGACATATCCTATATCGCCAATTCAACAAAATGTGTAAAATGAAAAGATATTTATTTTTTAGAGATATATTTTACGCCATTTTGTTATATTTTCCTTAAACTCTCTAAAAAATTTTAAAATATTAGATTTTAGCACGTTTTCTGACCTCGTTTTATTAGCGTTCAAGTTGGTATATATATATATATATATATAAAAGAGATGAGCGCAATTCCGGATAACGTATTTTATATCAATCTATATATATATATATATATATATCACGTACAATTTCATGCCAATTTTGTTGTGTTTGACTATAAATTTGCGAAATTCGAGCATTAGAGCACCTTCACTGATCCGATATGCAAGTTCAACTGGCGTGCGTAAATTTTAGTTGTAAAGCTGTGGTGAAAGAATTCTTATTGTTTGTAAATTTCATTTGCCAATTCTTTGAATCGTTTTGAATTATCAGAAAAAATTATTAATCTTGGTGTCTAATTCTTAGGACAGGAATTCATACAGCTCTTAATAACCTTGTTTTTTATAACTATCAACTTTGCACGATTCTTACTAACTTAATCGTAATTTTCAGTCATCTCCGCCAAGATATCGAGAAGATAGAATTCCGGAATCACGAAACAGCACGAGATATGATGTAAGTAATATTGATAATTGAAGGAGAATTGAAGACAAATTCAATTGAGAATTGCACATAGTAGTTGTTTAATGTATTTTTTATAAATGTTGAATACTTTTTAAATTGTGAATAAAATATGTTTTTATTATGATATTTTTTCACATGACAATATACGAATAATTTCAAATCAGTTCTTTGCAGAATCTACCTCGCAAGTATTATGAACGTCCCGATCGTCGTGATTATAGACGAAAAGACGAAGATGACTATGATGAATATCCCCATACAAGACAAAATAGAGATTACTATGACTCTTCATATGAAGCAAAAAGGCCGAGATTAACTAAAGAACATCGGAGGGTTTGTTAAACAGTGCTTATGCCGAAATTTTCTGTATTCTATAGGACTATAACGGCATGCAAGGTTATCGAAGGGAAACATGTAGCGATAGTATAGAAGATATCATCCGTCAGGAGAAACTCATTGAAAATCGACTTAAAATTGCTAAAGAGCGCAGGAAGAAGTCTAACAGGAGCGCCCCATCGTCATCGCAGTCGGATGAAGAGGTTGATCGAGAATTGAAGAAGCAATGGGACATTGAAAATGCAATGGACTATTCCATGGTGATGGATATAGCTGAATTGAATTGGAAGAAGCATTTGAAACGTGACCAGAAAATGTTACAAAAGGTTTGCGTTTCATTTTTACAATAGGATTTATGATTTTAAGACCCAGACCGATTAAAAAAGTTGTTAATTTTTTGTTTGTATATTTACAATTTTTTAGAAGGCGAACATTGAGCCACCCAAGTCAAAGGCTAAACCGAAACCAAAACCAAAAGTGAAGCCAAGATCCAAGAAAATCGTAGTCGATACTGCCGAGGATGACGAAGAGGATGAATTGAACACATCAATTGCACAACGAAAAGGCACAAGATGTACATAGAACAAACATAAGAATTCATTAATTTAAAAAAAAACGTTTTTAGCATGTTTGCGAACTAATCCATATGCCCCAAAGAAGCTAATTTTAAATCGTGCGACGACTGAAAAACTGAAACGCATTTTGGAGCTCAAGAATCCTTCAAATGATGAAAAAGACTGGCTCGAAGTTAGGCGACTACTTGGAAAAGAGGACATCGAGATCGAGGAGATTAAAAAGGCAGCTTTCAATCGGATCAAATGGAAAAGGAAAGAAGCTGAGGAGCAGGCAGCAGCCACGTTGGAAGAGGATTTGGAAGTGAGGAAGAGAAGGGGAGTTAACAAATCGGTGCGTGAGGACTTGCTTATGCGCAACCATATGCTGAATAACAATGGCAAGAAAGCCGATTGTGTACCAGTTGAGGATGCAGAAGTGGCAATTGGACCTGCCGATATATCTGCAGACGAGTCTCTCTTGAATATTCCGACACCGGTTGCCAAAAATCATCGTGGCGGCAAGAGGGCGTCCTTTGTTCCGAATGCGATTGAAGACACGCCGCAGTCGTGAGTTGATATGAATTGTGATTTGTGATTTGATTGGTTTGCAGTTCGAAATCTTCGCGCTTTAACATTGATGATACTAAAACCGACGAAGAAATTGAGAGAATGAAGTATGCGAAGCATCTTGTTGACATGAACTCGGCATCGTATTATGAGGCTGCTGGAAAGAAGCCAACAAGGAGGACCAAGAATACGAAACGACTCAATTATACGGTCGATGAAGCTTTTGCAAAAGCGAATAAGATGATAATGAACAGCACAAATATGAATGACGGCTCGGATGACAACGATACGTCCGTGTTTCATCATGGTAATGATTAGAACAAGTCGTTTGGATTTTCGCTCTTTGGGAAGCTTTCCATGATTACAGCGAATCTTGCCAAAATCACACTCTTCACTTTTTATTTTAAGAATTCTAAAACAGTTTTTGAAACGTAAAACAAACTAAAAACAGACGAAAGTTCAGACGACGTAATATAACGACGAAATTTTGTGAAAACGTATTTAATTTAGATGATATAATTGAAGTTGACGAAGAGGATCTCAGCTCGTGCTAGTTTCAGAGTTATTTCTTCAATAATAATAATAAAGTGTTACGTGTATTTTTTCTTTCATAACATTCTAATCAATCTACCTGAGAATATTAACAAAAAATAATATGCCTGTAAATAAAAATTATATTAACATTTTAGTTTATTATCAATAAATATTTATTCATTTATATACTTTGATTAGATACATTAAAAGCTTAAGGCATTGCATTTGTAAGTGAGTTCATAAGTCAATTATGCGTTAATTGTCCACTTCTTGACGTTGGCGTCTTGTCCGGCCGAGACTAGAGTCTTCTCATCGATCCAAGCAAGACCATTTATCTGTGACATTGCATGTGCGCCTGAACCAATGTCAATTTCAATAAAATTATTATATATGACTAGTTGATACCTTTGATGATAAGTGGATGATCACCACTCTTGCTTAGGTCCCACACGATTATGTTGGTGTCTATGGCACCGGTGGCAAGGCGGTTTCCATCGGGTGACCACGCCACACAATTCACCTTGGCTGTATGGAATGTCCATTCTTTGGTGGAGGCTTTGATAAAATCGTCACCCTGAAGCTTGTAAGGGACGACCTTCCGCTGTGCGTCAGTAACGGCTAGATGCGAACCGTCATCTGAGAAAGAAATAGCAGTAATTGCTCCAGTGTGTTGCAAGAATGTCGTTTCTTGCATGCTGTCCGATTTATAAATGTGCACTTTTCCGTCCTGACCACCAACAGCAATTATTTGATTGCAAGGCGAAATGTCGCAGCAAGATGATGTATAATTGATTCCTATGTTTTTGGCGGTCTCTCCGCTCTTCTGAACAAGAATGTGCTTGTAACAAGCAACAACGGTCAGTGAGCCATCATTAGACACAGCAAGATCGAATGGTTGTGATGGAAGTGTTGTTGAGACAGACTTCGTAGCTTCGATATTCTCATCGTCGACTTTGGTGACTTTCAGAACATCATCATATCCAACACTAATCAGCTCATTATTATCAGTCATTGATAATCCAGCAATTTGAGATTTGTGAATACTTGGCTTCAATCTCATTGAAGCCCCTGTGGCTACATCCCACCTAGCTGAAATTCATATCAACTAAATCAACTAGAAGAAAAACATTAAATACTTGTGTTTCCTTCGAAATCAGATGTGAATAAATATTTCTTATCTTTGGTCAGATGAAGAGCGGTAATTGGTTTATTATGGCCTTGTCTACATTCTTCAACAGTTCCCAGTTCCGTGTTAATCACATTCAAATATCCAGATAACGACAGCGAAACTAACGCAGACTTCGTCCAGATTACGCTTAACTGTTGATCGTCAATGGTTGTTCCAAACGATATGGTTCTAAAGGGAAACTTTCTAGATGAACTAGATCACATACTCACTTCTCCAGTGTCTTTTCTTCAACATTCCAAATTTTAACACTCTTATCCCCGGAAGAAGTGGCGATCTTCTTATCACATGGCGACCAAGATAATCCAAAAACGCTACCCGAATGAGCAGCATTTTTGCACGATTCATCTGCAAGCTCGCCAATTTTCGATCCATCAGTTCCATCGAACAGAAACACTTTTCCGTCGGCTCCCGCTGATGCGAACATTGTTCCGCTTTTATTGTATCGCGTAACATGAACAAACCGCGAATGATCGTGCATTGTCTAGACCAAATAAATAATATCACCTTTTTAAACATCCAAACCGTTTTAAACTTGAACGGCGGTCCTTCGAACAAGGCAACCGTGTTGTCTTCCGAGCCTGACACAATACGGTAAGGACGAGTTGGTTTGAAATCGACGCTCGACATCGGCCGCGACTGTCCCGACAGGTTTCCGTTAGAGGTTCCGGTGTCGAACAAGAACACATGACCAAAGCGTTCCTTTCCTTCACCAACCGCCGCGATACGCTTGCTATCGTCATTCCATGCAATGTCGCGGACGGGTCCGGAAAATACTTGATATTGTGCCTTGAGTATATGCGTCGATTGGGTAGTATCCCAAATGCGAACGTTCCCGTTTTGATCGCCAGACGCGCAATAGTAACCGCTTGGGCTCATCTTGGCAACAGTCGTCGGTACTGAATGCTCCGTGTATATTTCCGCTCCGGTAAGATTCTGAAATGTATAAAAATATATAGTTATAGACTGCTAAGGAAATTACATTCAGAGGAACCGTATATACAGAATTGCCATTGCAGTAGAGAAT
Organism: Caenorhabditis plicata; assembly: GCA_963931815.1. Classification (NCBI taxonomy): domain Eukaryota; kingdom Metazoa; phylum Nematoda; class Chromadorea; order Rhabditida; family Rhabditidae; genus Caenorhabditis; species Caenorhabditis plicata. Next base: position 17,749,385 of record OZ007492.1, on the reverse strand, counting down.
TTTGTCTCCGTTCGGGCTAGCGCCTGTAAAAATTAAATCCTAGAAAACTAGCTAAATTTCCGTTTTTGATTCTAATTATTTCTGTTGATATTACAAGAACTTCAGAAACAATTAGGATAAAAAATCTCACATACAATTATTTTGTAATTATTAATTTAAAATAGAAGTTCTATTAAAATTAATTACCTAAAACAGCCGGCATCCCTCTAGTCGTTTTCGGAAGAGATGGAAAAACGGCAACCTGTTGATATTCTTCCTCCGACATCGTTCCTAAAAAAATCACTAAAACTGAAAACCGAATTTCCATTCAAAGATACAATAATCCGATATACAGCATTATAAAATCAATTAAATTAATAGCCAACACTATATTTAATTTATTAATATTCTTAAAATATAACAGACAACACATTAAAAGAAAACAATTCTATCTAATCTAAATAACAATATTTATGCATATGCCTTATCAGCTTTCTTCGATCCATAATACTCCTTATGAAGTTCATTCGTTGGTACAAACACCTTCTTATCTGCCATTGACACAACAGCCCCTGGTGGAACACCATGGAATATCTTCGAATATAGCAATATAAATAAAAACAATTTAAAACAAAATAATTACCTGATTCACCTGCTTCAATTCATTCTGAACGGCCAATTGTGGAAGATCATATCCTCGTACTTGTGCCATCTTCGTCCTCTCTTCTTCCAACGAAACCTCGTCGCACAAATATCCCCTATTTTTCGGCTCCATATAATAACTGAATCAAGAAAAAAATTATAAAAAATTTCCTTCCCAAATAGAACAAACCCAATTAAACTCGGCGGTGGTGCTTTCCTTGCGGGGACTACTTTCCCTTTCTCAAACCAACTCTTCGGATCAACCGCAGCTTCAAGCGCATATGCGTCATAATACGCTGTTCTGATTCGTCCACCCGCTTTCTCAATAGCTGCGATCGATGACTGCGATGCATATTGCACCTCAATGTCCACTGCATATGGGAAACAATCGAAACCCTACACAGCGCAAAAATTAGGCCACAAAAAACAGCCCATTATACCTCCGGCGTCAAGTCGAACCCGTATTGTCGAATCCTTGGGTTTAGTGAGAACTTTCTTGTCCGGCAAAGTGTCGACACATCAATTGGCTTTTTTGGATCAACCCATCCAAGGTCAATTAATCTCGCTAATTCTATGAGTGATAATGGAACATATTCACGACGAACACTAAAAAAACAATTAACCGAACGCAACCAATTTTTTTATAAACTTAATATCCGCGTTGAGCAGCTTCTCTCCAGGAAACATTCTTTGCCATGGTCTGAAGAAATCCCCCCAAATCCATCCAAGCGGAGGTTTCGCGGCTCTTTCAAGTGCACCTTGTGTATGACCAAGCTATATTTGAATATTAATATTGTTTTTAATATTTATAGTTTTCTATCATCAAAAATGACTCATTTCTGGCGAAAAGAAATAATTTCATAATTCGAATTAAACAAAAGCCCATGTATTGAAAAATAGTTTAAAATTAATTCTATAGCTTCACAAAAATAATATTCATAGCTGTTTTCTGCTAAATTTCTAGATTTAATTTATATAACATAATTCATTGTTTAAATATTTAAACAAAATCACGATCACTAGCTAAAAATTGAACATGGGAGCTCAGTTATAGCACCAAATGCTCGAACCCAAATTTCGTACAGAAGTTAAAATTCAGATTGTTTAAGACAAATCTAATAAAATGTCATTTAGTGTGTCGCGAAACAGTCAATACGAAAATTGCGAAAATAAAGTGATGAATCACCTTTGCCGCTAAAAATCAAAATATCGATAAAACACGAATAATATGGCATCAAACAAATATTTGAGTTAAAATTGATAAAATAAGGTAACCTTTTATAATAAAAACAATTTCCAGGCATCGAATAATAAAAAATAATGGGACTATGAAAGTACTATAAACTCAACAATCCCGAATACGGTATTTCAATATGGGGCCTGGTTAAATAACGTGACCGGAAACGTCTCCATTGTCTAATAGAGATGGACATTTTAAAGCTTCCAGGGTTAGTTTACAGACGAGCTAGGATTAAGATTATATATTTTTAAACATTCTGAAATAAAACAGTTCCACGTAAATATTTCACGGGAGATTATAGACATAACTTTTTTAAAGATTATTGTGCATATAAATAATTTTCATATTCGCTAATCGATATACCTGATTGTGAGCTTTCAAAACTTGTCTTCCAGCCGTTCTGGCACCAATATTATCGCGCGCATCTTGAAGCCGTATCCTCGAGGCATTCTCAACAATCTGGATAGCTCGTTCCCTTGCTGATCGAGCAGCCATTCTATAGCCAATTCTTTTATCCCGTATACACACAAATTAAGAACAAAAACAGGCGGACACATGAACCGGGAATAAAAACAACAAAACATCCGATGAAATATATTTTGTGGAATTAATTACAGAAAACACGCAAACTTGAAAATAGATTTCAAAAATATTCAGACTACAAGTATTTCAATATACAATAGTTATCCCGTTATTTAAAATAAAACCAATATGAATTACAAAATAATAATCTTTTGACAAAGAATTCTTAAATGATGGAATGGTGTTAAAAACAAAATATTATGCAAATTATACAATCCGGCGCAGAAGTTTACTCAAAAACTTGATAAGCCAGTGTGGATATCCTTTGTCGACGGGTCGATACAAAAACTCCAACAGCCCCAATAGAAGTGCCAATGAGCAAACAGAATATGGCCACTACAAACATTGAGCCTCCTGTGTATCCAACAAATCCATTGTCATCATCTGGTGGATAAGACTTCATGGTATTAGCGTCAATGGTCCAAGCCTAAAAATATAAAATATCCAACAATAAATAAAATTTCAAAATACTTCTTTAGTACCGTCATTACGGTGTACTTCAATCGGTAATTTATCGGCGTAAATCGAAGAATTCATCCTCTTAAACATTTCGAAGGTGCTCAATTCGCTC